>SNQJ01S0014695.1:0-18189 GCA_010110895.2 Picea sitchensis
TTGACACATGTGCTCAGCCTGAGAGTTGATCTGCTTGCTTCTTCCTACATTCAGATTCATAGTGCCCATACTTTTTGCAGTAATAGCATTGTATGCTTGTTTTTTCATTTGATCTTCTCCCTCTAGCTCTTTGAGGCTGGAAATTTTGATGTTGATTTTGTTGCTGATGTCTTTGACCTTGGAAATTTTGATTTGGATATTGTTGTCTATTGCCTCCACTGAAGTGAGAGTTACTTTGATTGCTCCCTCTTCCTTGGTGACCTCTGCTTATTCCTCTGCCTCTCCCTCTGCTAAAGGAGAATTGAGTTTTGAAATAATTGGAGATTGACTCATCTGTAAGATGCAGTCTGGTCTCATGTGTCACCAGAGAACCAATTAATTCATCTGTTGAAAATCTTGACAGATCCTTGGATTGAAGGATTGCTGTTACAACCATTTCAAATTTCTTAGGTAGACTTCTGAGAATTTTCTCAACAATTCGTTGATCAGTGATGGTTTCACCAATCAGTCTAATCTGGTTCACGATTCCCATGACTTTGGTCATGAACTGATCTATACTTTCGGACTCTGTCATCCTTAGAGTCTCGAATTACGTCCACAAGGTCTGCAGTTTAACTATTTTGACCCTGTCATTTCCTTGGTAGGAATATTTAAGGATGTCCCAGGCCTGTTTTGAAGTACCAGCGCCTGTGATTTTTGAGAAAATTGAGTCATCCACAGAATTCTGAATCCAGAATTTTGCTTTATTTTCTTTGTTTCTCAGTGTTTCCTGAGCAATTCTTTGCGCATTTGTCATGGCAGCGAGGGAGGCTGGATCCAGTTCCACATATCCAAGATCCATTGGTTCCCATCATTCGTGTGCTTGCAAGAAGGATCTCATCCGAAGAGACCAAAACTCGTAATTCTTTCCTACTAGAATCGGACCCTGAGTTGGTCCTAAGTTGCTAGATGACGCCATAAAAAAAATTTGCAGAAAAAGTAGAGGGAAATTTTGTATTTACCTCCGATCACCGATTTGCCGATTTGTCGATGGTCGAAGGGAGATTATTAGGCTTGAATTTTTCTTTAGTCTCCTTGCAATGTGACCACACACCTTACTGTTAAAGTGCTACGGGATTTTCTGGCTCTTTGACTTTCAAATTGCCGAAATGCGAAAAATTGCTTGTGGACAATTCAACGGTCCAGATCTGTTGATGATTGGACGGTCCAAATCTTATCAGGATATCGCGAATCGGGATTTGACGAGTTTTGATGACGAGTTCTTCTGACTCCTCGATTCCCCGATCTCCGATTTACCGATGGCGTTTTCCTTTCAGGAAATTTCGCGATTTCTTTAATCGCCTCCACGTGTCCTAACAGATGGACGGTCCTGATTTCTCCTCACGAATTTGCGATTTGATATGTTCTGGACTTCTCGTCTCCAGGATTCACGATTTTTCGAATCCCGTAAAACTAATGGACTTGATTCCTGCCACGCGTCCCAACAGATGGACAGCTCAGATCTGTGTCGGGGATTTCACTGTGGAGATTCCTGATCCCACGATTTTGATGAGATGACATCAACTGGGCCCCAAAACGGAGCTTTCCTCCTATCGGGATTTCGGACTTCGTAGTTCTGAAGTGGTCGTGTTTCTTGTCCTTAGGATTTGCGACTTACCGAATCCTGATGAGCCGATGGCCCTTTCCTTTTCGGGACTATTTCTGTGTCCTCAGATTTATGCCACGCATCTTTGAAAGATGGACAGTTTGCGTTGTTTTGCGAGTTCGCGACTTGCGAATCCAAATTTCTCTGACAACTTGAAACACCGGATGCCGAAACGCTGACGGTTTCCTCGATGTCTTCCACGTGTCCAGTCAACTGGACGACTGAGATCTGATCGTGATTTCGCGACTTTCGAACTTGTGTTGCGACAGTCTTCAAAAATCGCGAACACCGATATGGCGATTTGACGACACTTGGATCTGCTGCCACCTATCCTCTGAGATGGATGGCTCACAAGTCTTCTCGGGATTTCGCGATATCGCATATTGGATTTTTTTGGAGAACAATCTCCTTTGCTCATCCAACTCTCGATTACCAATTTTGCGATGGAATAGGATCTCGCCACGTGTCTCTTGATGGATGGTCCAGATGATGTCGGGATTTTGTGACTTCACAAGTCGAAATCTCTCCTGTGCACTCCAGAGGACTAAACCTCGTGCACTTTCTTGCGGATCCAACGACCGTTGGGTCTTTGCACATGATCTAATGACTGAAACTCTTTCGCCTTTTCTGCGCTCTCCTCATCCCTTCTGGACTGGTTTCCCTCTCTGGATCCGTTCACAGGACGAATCTTACGGCCTTAGGGGTTGTTCTTTTCACTTGAGACGCGTTCTTTACTCCTGTGGAAGAAAGATTCATGAATCTTTCAAAGATTTGAAATAATTTCACGAGTTCTTCGTTCTCTGCTACAATCTTTGATAGATTTGAGTGAATTTTAGTAAATCTTTAAACGATTCTCCCTTCTGCAGGAATCTTTAATGAATTTGAGCGAATTCTCTGAGTTCTTCAAATGTTCCTTCGTCTTGCAGCTCTTCTTTGTCAATCTTTGATGATTCTTGAAAAATGTGTAAGAATCTTTAAAGTTTCTTCTTCTGCGTTCTCTTCATCCTAGATCTTTCGAGCGTTGTATGCTCTACTTCCTCCGCAAGCTTCCTACGTTGATCTTTTGAGAGTATTATAGACAGCTCTCCAAGCTTTGTGAAAATTCTGTGTGGTGTGCTCTCAATATCCATGAAGCTCTACGCTGAGTTGAGGATCGTGTTTCTCTCCAGACTGTGTGAAGAGGCTTACTGCTGAAGCTCTGATACCATGATAAATTGTGAAGCAAAGAGAAATGCAGAGAGAAAGAATAAAACTGTATATTGGAATGTATGAAGAAGAGATTGTTAGAAGATACAATGCAATGGGAGATGGCTGAGCTAAATAGGCTCAAGCAAGACAAAAATAGAAAGTACAACTGTCCAGTACAGTTGGCAGTGTACAGTCAGACTGCTGAGGTTACATTATGTTTAACACAATTCACTACTGCTCTTATATTTTGAGGAGAAAGAGCCACTTAAGATGAGTGAAACAAGAGCATTTTAGGTTTCCATAAATCATCAACAGCATTAAAAAAATAGATCTTTTTTTCAGTATCAATTATATTCATTCAGATTTTAAAAACAAGCAAATGCAATAACCCAAATGAAAATAACCGAAAAAAACTGGAGTAATGTACTGCTTGATTATATTTGTTATATGTTCATAGATATCTTGTGGCTGCCCATGCACATGACCCCTCGTTATCGTGAGTAAATCAACCATGGTTAAATTTGGAGAATCCGTCTTCTTAACATGTAGTGTCATAGGCGTATCACTTATACCCCTGTCGATTCCTGCAATCTCTTCTGTAATATATGGTAACATAACTTGAACAAATATGTGAATTAACGAATTAATAAAATATTAAACAATGTCATCCACTACACTAAAAGTTAAACAATGCCATCCATTACACGGATATGATATGATATTGTAATGTTTCATATGATCGTATCTTAAAGTTGAGAAGGATCCTGGAAGGAGATTCAGGGGAAAAGTTTCTTTTAGACGAGCACGTGGATGGTTATACTATTGTTAACAACATATACTTTCAACAACTCTATGATAGACATAAGGGGTCGTAAGAAGAATACATGGTAAGAAGAATACATGGCAGTGATATTAGCATATTTAAAAAATAAAGATGGTGACGTTATGTTGAAAGAACTTATGAAAGGAAGGTCGACGGAGGTGGCTGGATGGTAAAGTCGTTATTGCAATGAAGGTCAGGTCTTGTGCTCAAACTCAAGCAAGGACGTGGTCTAGTCGCGGAACAAAGATTAACTAGTCCAAGCCTGTATAACTTTTGCCCAAATGGGTTGGATCCAATAATGGAAAGCGAGGAGTTTTTCACTGTTGGGCAAGGTTCAATTCTTGTGAGGGCTTTACCTGGAGCCATGGGGGCACCCTGAGGTAGTGGTAGAACATGTGGTTTCACCCAGAGATACTATATTAAATGGTATCGTGACCCGTGCACACATAAGTGGATCAAAGCCCACCCCCATGTCCTTCAAATTTTGAAGTCCCTTAGGTGTAGGACAGTCAATGACGGAGTGTGCTGTTAAGGCACTCCATGATGCTAAAGTCACATGTTCGAAACTTGTGGGGACAAAAAATCCAACCATGTTAAGGGTTGGTGTGGCTCAGTCTGGGTGTGATCCCCGAGTGATTTTGATGACTTAGATGCCCCTGAGTCGCAGTTTCTTAGGCACAGATTAGTCCCACATGTCACAGACAAACTAACAAAAAAGGAAAAAAAAACTTATGAAAGGCGGTGAAAAGCACAAGGTGATAGTCCAAGCTCTCTCAAGTTGGTTAAGATTTTTTTATCGTGTCTTTGTTAAATTGAAATCATTGAATCCTCTCAAAAAATTCAGATGTTGTCACTTTTATATCTTCACTTTCATTGTTGTCACAAATATTTCCCCAAATCGTTTTTGGTATGTTCTTTGGTATTCAATACAAACAAATATTATATTTACACAATATAATGAGGGGATGGGGTCTGCTAGTAAATTAGGCAAACAAACTTCCATGGAAAACAAATGTTGGTGCTTGCAAATCTATATGGCATGCTAGCAATTGAGCATGATATTCATGAGCTATTTGTACTAAAAGTCACGATAACTGATATATTTTTCTGAAACCTAATTGCAATCTTACTAAAACACATAGCATGCAATCAAACTAGTATACGATACGACCATTGAAAGGAGGTTCAATGGTAACCGTGGGTTCAATGGTCGACCCACATGCATGCAAAACCTAAAACCTAAATCCGTGTGTATATTGGAGATCATAATTTAAGGAAATAAATTCTAGAAATTTTAAAGAGAGAGAGGAATATCTTACCTTAACTTTCTTAACCTTCTGCCCAGTTTCTAATCCTATTTGTGCTCCAAATGCATCCAATAGCTATGCAATTCATGTACAATAATAGTATGTACGAGATAACCTAGAAATCATAATAAATGAGATAACCTAAAAATCATCATTTTTGGAAACCAATTCCAAAATTTTTAAAGAAACAAAGAAATATCTTACCTTGTCCTGCTTGATGGTTAGCTTAGTTAGCCTTCTTCCAAGTCCAAAATATCAGAAGCCGTAATCAACCTCTGGCTTGTTCTCCAACTGCAATTCCTCTACAATCGTAATGTGGAAATTGTAACTACATATATATGATGAGAAACATGAGAGGTGGGAATAAATTGAAATGCCAGACATGGACATAAATTTAACGCATTCCATGCCATGATTCACACTCTGTGAAAAAAATGAATGGCTTCCCACATATCACACTCCATAAAAAAATGAATCGCTACCCCTAATATGATATGTCCGTTAAAAAAATGAATGGTTTCCCAGTGATCACACTCTGTAAAAAAATGAATGGTTGCCCCGATATGATACATGTGCTAAAAAAATGAGTGGCTACCCCAGATATGATATGTGTGTTAAAAAAACTAATGGCTTCCCCATAGATCACACTCCGTAAAAAAATGAATGGTTGCCCCCAATATGACACATGCGTGGTAATGAGGTTGAAGTAGTGAATATTGATGATTCAAAATGTGGCAATGAGATATTAATATTTTTTAATCTTATTAACATGGAAATCATATGGCATTACAACATTTTTTTAATATGATTAGGTAAATGTAAAAAAGTAAACAAGTTAACGGATGCATTCATAAATGCAAGCAAGTTATGAACAATAAATCTTATTCATTGATTTAAGAGGACGACCAAGAATATGCCAACATCTTCAATTGCTACCCATCAGATTAGGATTTAAGATTAAAAGGTCATTAATTGTGCCCATTTCCAATAGGTGTAAGCCTATCAGTGTAACTAATACAACCATATAAATGTGATCGATCAATGTCAATAACAATATAAGTTTTTTTTTTAACACATCATAGCGCAATGAGACAGTAGAGGAAAGCTCGTCCACATTCACGACACCAAGGATTATCACGGTGCCATGGCACCACAACGCTTAGATGAGGAAATGTGCCACATTAAAAAAATCCTCTATATGGCTAGCCATGGTAAAGAAACAAAATCCGATATATTTAAAAATGACCATGTGGTAAGGAACTAGTTTATCCATAGGTCGCAGTTAAAAACCTAAATGCATTGAACTTATAGTAAAAAATTTAGGAGCAATAGAGTTTATTACGTTAATCATGTTAATCACTCTTAATGAAGAATGTACATACTTTGTGATGCAAGGAAGATAATGGTTTAAATCTCATCCTTTCATTTATTGTGACGATGAAAAATATTTGAAGCATATGAAATTATGACCATATAAAACCATATTTGTGATTAAAAACCCATTAATTCTGACTAAAAACGCTTTCACTAAATACCTTCATACTTTTAAACCATTAACCTATATATATATATATATATATATATATCCTAGCAAACCATCTATAAATTGGGATGCTAATCATAAAAATCAAACACATGTTAAAACTACAAACAATTAATGTGTTCAAACGAAAATTACAAGCCCTTGGCTCTCATAGATAGAATGGTTTCACAATATTTTATATTTTTCTAAATCAATATTAACAATATTTCATATTTTTCAAAATCAATTTTAAAATATAAAAAAAAAAATATGACACATCGCAACACCACCATTTATTTTTCATATTTGGTGAAAGGATTTCTAAGGGGTATATTTATTTCAAATAGTCATGTTGAGAATAAATAAGACGGGGTTTTTAAATTTTGACTTACAAAATTAAGGCGTGGAGATATAATTTGAAGCATGTGAGGTAAAGTTTGCCCCACTCATTCACTTCGGGCCCCTTAAAATCATGCTTGATTGATTTTCTTTTCCAATAGAAAATTTTCTCGAAATTATATTAAGATTATAATCTCATTTACATCAGCATATACCATACGGAGAAAGGTATTCCCATAGTTCCATCAAAAAACAAAAATACAAAATATACAACTGCAAGTCTCTAAACTTTGCCCCTGATGATTCAACAAAGGTTAACCACAACTTTAAGAAAATGCATACATCAGTCCTTAGCTTCAAATTATTGCAATAAGGACCCACTCACTCTCAACTCAAAAGATAATGATTCCTTGAATCACCACTCAAATACCACATAAGTTCACAAACTACCATTAGTCCAATATATAACTGTAATACGAAGGTTAGAAAAGCTTTAGATGGTGAGGTGGACTAGCATTTCCATTTTCCCATAAATAATATGTTAATATACCTGTAAGACCAAGCATGGCTTGTTTGGATACGCAATTTGCTTCTTTATTATTCTCCATGTAGATATGGAGGTAGCTGATTTCTTGGAAATGAGAAGATAATACCTTGGTTCTTCGCTTCCAGCCTTCAATGTCGATGGCATTTAAATTGTTTTTTTTGTTGAGCCAGTCTATTATCACCTTCGAATCCCCCATAAATTAAATCTTTGGTATATTCCATATTTTTGCTAAGGTTAAAGAAACTGAAGTGCCCAACAGCTGAGCTTTTGAGTTTGTACCATTTTCTCCATTGATATGCCATCTATAATCTTTCAGATCAGGGAACTTAATGACTGCCCCAGCCCCATAGTTCATTCCCTTTAGAATAGACTCTCAATCAAAAAAGGAAATTATATGATCAATCCCCTGGCAAATCGGACTCCATTTGATAGAATGCAAACTTTGGGAAGAGGTACATGGACTTTGAGCTCTTATAGTATTATAAATTACTGCCCAAATCAAGGGGGATTTATCCTCGAATGTAACTTGATTCCTTTCAATCCAAACATACCAAAAAAGGTGAAAAACCAGCTTGATTGGGACCGATTTGTCCTTTAAACATGAATCTAAATAGTCACTTAGGGAGAGGCCCTTCCAATGAAACTTTTGTTTAAGAAGGATTGAAATTTTATTCCAAACTGACTAAGTAGAGGAGCAATGTATCAACAAATGGTCGACATCTTCATTATCATCTTTACAAAGTGGACAAAGACTGGGACCCTGCAATCCTTTACCTTGCAATACTTTCCATGTTAATACCTTATTGTTGGTTGCCATCCATATAAAAAGTTTCATCTTCAACTGCACATTCCATTTCCAAAGTTTGTTTTTTCATCCGCTCACTAGTGGCAACTCTTGAGTTGAAATGAGAGTTGTATAAATGGTTTTTACAATCATCCTCCCTGATGAATCCCCTCTCGTCTAGATCAAAGAGTCTTCAGCCTCGTGGAGTGATACCCCAACTTCATTTAAATTATCACAAAAGTGCTCTCATTCAGTCACTAAGCTACCTAATAGCCCTAAATCCATACTACTAACCCATGCCTCGGATAAAGTAATCAGATCTTGTGAGACAAAGGTTAGGGCCAATGTAGTGATCCTTTTATGATTTATAATAGCTCTTAACTCTTATAAAAGGAATGAATCTGTCCCCAGACCAAGGATCCAATCTCTGCCTAAATTGATGTAATGTCCCTTTCCTGGAGACCAACTTAGCCAATGTATTATAACATGAATAGTTTGTACTGGGCTATTCCACATCCTTGATGCGACGCTTACTTTTTGACTTTCCAGCCTGTACCAATTGATAACAATAGAATGTTTTAGATACTTATCCCTTAGAACCTTGTGTGAAATCCCCTGCTGAGTCAGGGCCCTCCACAATGTGTTAACATTGAGCGTCGTATTAAACAGTACAAGATTTCTAAGTCCCCAACCCCCATTCTTTTTTGGTCTTGAGTGTAAATCCCATCTGCAAAGGTGGAGTTTATGAGTATCTTTGTTTCCATTCCACAAGAATTTAAACATCAATTTTCGGATTTGCTTTAGTACTGATCAAGGAATAGCTTACATTGACATCCAATAAACTGGCTAGCCTTCGAGCATAGTTTTCACCAGAGTGTATATACCCCCCAAAGAAATCCACATGCTGCACCATAGCTCTATTCTCTTTGTAATTTTTGTTAGCAGCTAGTCCCAATCTTCTTCCCTGTATGCACTAGTCTTTAAAAAATATTCCAAATATCTGAAGGCCAAAGAGAGATCGAAAAAAGAGTATGGAAGAAGATTCTCAAAGGGAGCAAGTTCACTTCCCAATATCCCTGCATAATGAAATGTATTTTTTGACTGATTTACTGTTAGTCCCGAAGCTTTACAAAATAAACAAATAATTTTGTCTATTTCCCACCATTCTCTTAAAGACTCCCTCATCATAATATTAACATCATCAATGAACAGTAAATGAAGAATCTTAAATAGACGTGAAAATTTTATACCTACAATATTACCTTCATCGAGAGCTTTTTTCATTAATAAGCTAAGCCCTTCCATGACTAAGATGAAAAGAAGGGGCGATAGTGGACACCCTTAGTGCAATCCCCTTCCATTTCTAAAAAACTATGTGGCTTCACCATTTATTAATACTGAAAAGGTTGAGAATGTCACATAGGCCATAATCCAATTGGTCATTTGGATTCCGAAACCTACTGAGATTAGGATAAGTCTTAAGAAGTCCCAATCCACACAATCATAGGCCTTCCTTAGCTCCAATTTTAAAACCAAGGATTTTAACTTTTTGTTTTTAATACNAACTTCAATAGCATCTTGGATCCTCCTACCTTGAAGGAAACCCAATTGTTTAGCAGAGAGTGTGCTTGATAGCCAAATCTATATGTCTGGTTAGTATTGTAGATGAGCTCTTTTAGAGATTTTTTTTGGGGGGGGGTTAGTAGTCTAGCGAGGTTCTTCATAGGCACTTGAAGGAGCTCTATAAAATTTTACCATGGGCATGGTACCTTTTCCTTGTTCCATCCTTACAAACTAACTTATTGGTTGAACTGACCGAGGCTCTTATTAAATGTTTGGTTTTATTACTTATTTATTACTGGATTTTTTTAGTTACAGGTTTTCACCATTGGAGTTTGAGGTTGGGCCTCTTCTTTCCATTCTAGGAAATTGAACCTCCTGTCATCTAATTTGAGTGTCCTAGAGTGGAGGACGCATGGCGCAAAAAACCTTAAATAACGTATACTTTTACATCTTAGATTTAATGAAAGTAGAAGATGAGTTGGGGTGGTAGCATGAAGGTTTGTTCTTGAATATTGATGCACTTAGTGGGGGCCAGAGTCATGCATTAAATTTAACTAATGATGTGACAAAAACGCTAGGAACTATGACATATTCTCTAACAACTAAACTTGGTACTTTAGGTAGCCAAAAACCTTCTTTCTTTAGTTATTTTACCAGTTCTACGACAGTTCCTAAACCCTCACAACCAGTGGAAGTTAGAACTATTAGTCCTTCTACCCGCCTGATTATCAGGGGTGTTTATTCACCACAGAAGGGTAGAAATGATCCCAAAGCTCCCTTTTTGACATGCATCCAGAAAAAAGCTTAGAAGGCAAACATGAAAGTCCAAAAGATTCTCTTGGGGTCTGATGTGGGCCTAGAAGAAGTCATTAGGTTAGCACTCTGCGGGATGGTTGGAAGATTAGCCTACCCGTATCTAAGCAAGGGTAACTTCTTGGAATGGTTGGAGAATCAATGGACATCAGTTCTGGGTTACACTCTGAAAATAATCCATTTGACTAACGGGTGGATGGGATTTGTCTGTAAAACATTGGAGGATGCTACTAGATTATTAGAATTGACATGGGTGAATGGGGGTTGTAGTTTAATGCTCAAGCACTAGAGAGTGGAATTTGAACCAGTGATAGAACAATTTCAGTTCTGTCACCTTTGGGTACTAATGCTTGGCCTATCGATTCACATGTGGAATGTAGGTGCTCTACGGTCCATAGGGGAATCTTTGGGGAAGTTCATTGCAGTTGATCCAGCAACCATGACAAATTATTCAAGGAAAATGGCAAGAGTCCTCATCGAAGTGGATATCCATAGCGGTTTTCCTAAGGTCTTGGACATTGAGTGGCGAGTTTGTCACTACAGGAAGAAGCTGGATTTTCTTGGTATCCCATTTCACTATAGTTTATGTCGTGGTGCTAGTCATATTTGTCGAGAATGCACTGGTATGCTCCTAGAAGAAGAGTCTGAGGACACCTAGTTACAAAGAGAGTCGCCATAATATGTAACAGGGGTGGATTTGTATGGCGGCGAGGCATTGTAGTTTGAATAGGGCCTAGAATCATAGGAGAAGGTCTCAGACACACTAATGGGTAAGTTAAAATGACATTGCCTCGGTTTATTTTCCTGTCTGTCTCTTTGGGAAAAAGATGCCTTAGATAAATCCCCTTGGCTCCTTTCCTCAACCTCTGGTAACACTGAACTGTTAATTGAAGATTTGCGAAAGAGTGTGTTCCTTTGCTGGTCTCAGGGAGCCCTCATAGATCACTCCCTATTCCAAGTATGGAAACTCAGGCCTTAACCAATCCTCCTTCGGACCTTCATACCTCCCAGCATCCCTCTGCATTGGAGCCTTAGTTTTCACCACAAATCAGTCCCTGTCTGGCTATTTCAAATTCCACCAACTCTCCATTGGAGCCTCAGTTTTCACCACAAATCAGTCCTTGTTTGGCTATTTCAAATCTGGCCAACTCTCCATTGGAGAGAGAGTACACTTTAACTCTCCCAATATAGAGAGTCGGAGGAATATGAACCCACACTTAGTGCATTCCTTGACTCACTCATTCCTTTTGTTTGGGGAAATAAAAATGCCACCAAGTTACCATTTTATAAAGGAAAGTTTGTTATGGATACTAGTTTAGGTAGAGGAAAATTCTTCTCGGGCACATACTTCAGCGGATGGGAAATAATTTGTGTGTTCGAGTGGAATTGGGATTGAATTGTTGCCTTTAAAAACTCGAAGCTCTTGGAAAAAATAGGCTACTCTACCATAGAAAATTGATGGTTTCTCTCCCTCCTCCATTGATGGTGGGGATCTTAGAGATGTAAAAGCCCTGGCGCGGGAAAAATAATGTTATTATTTTCATTAAACATTAGAGGGACGAGAGGCACCCTCAAAATGGCCTCAGTAAGGAGACTTTTGGACCAAACTCAACTAGAAATTATATTTTTCCATGAATCTTTGGTTTTGGAGAAAAAATATAGAGATTTCATTCATGCTCTAAGACCTTCTTAGGTATCATGTGCGGTAAATTCTACAGGAACCTCAGAGGGCTTACTAGTCTCTTGGGATCCTTTGTTTTTTGAACTAGTGCCCTTTCTCACGTTTGGTGGTATATTTTTAATAGGAAATTGCATAAAGGATAAGAGATAAATATCTCTACTGAATGTTTATGGTCCTTTCACGAACCGTTTATTCTTCTGGAAGTTGATGGCGGACAATGGTATTTTGGAAATATGGAATTTGATAATTGTTGGTGACTTGAACTTTGTTTTATCTCTGGATGAGGTTTGTGTTGGAGCTACTTGGCATGCTTCTTCAGATGATTATTTTAGGGATTTATTTGGTGATATAAAGTTGATAGATGTTAAACCGACCAAATTGGTTCCAACATGGCGAAATGGCCGGTCAAGAATTGAAGTGGTGGCTAGAAGACTAGATCAGTGTTTAGTTTCTGAATATTTATTATTATCAGTGGGTTTGTATAAGTCTTGGGTAGAGTACCCATTTATTTTGGAGCATGCACCGATTCTCCTTTAGTTAGAAATCCTACCTGTTTATAAGTCTTACCCATTCAAATTTAATGCCCACTGGTTAACTGATCTAGAATTTGGTGAACTAGTTCGAAAAATTTGGAATGATCCGATTTTCCTATCTAAAAGAGGCAATAAAAAAAGACTCATTTGGAAATTAAGATTTTTAAAACAGAAAAAAAAAAATAGTGGTATCAAGAGAAGCTGGAAAGGAACAATGGTAAACTTCAAGAGATAGAAGCTGGTATCAAGTTATCGATCCTGCGTCTGATGGAAGACTCCATAAACATTGATGAAGGTAAGATCCTCTGACTAAAGGAAATGGAAAGGAACAATATCCTGAGAGGTACCTAATACATGTGGAGACTTTGCAACCGAGCTATTTGGTTGTCTAGTGGAGACAAAAATACAAAAAAATCTCATAATTTTGCTAACTTCAATAGAGCCAGGAAACATGTCTGGGAGATTAATGATGATAGCAAGAATCATATTACAAAAAAGGGAGCCATAAAAGAGGTAGCGATTAAACATTTCAAAGAAATTTACAAGGCTCAAGATACTTTGAACACTGTCGAGCAAGTAAAAATAGCGGGTTATTATCCCAAGATGCTCAAGGACGAAGATTCCACTACACTTTTCCAACTTGATTATTTAGCACAGATTTGGATAAAGTTTTATAGATGCACATTCATTTCAATGATCAAAGGTGTAACATTTCAAACCATCGTTTGGCATTTGAAAACTATTCTCAGCTTCTAAAGTAGCCTCGAAAGAGGTAGATGTTGGCTCGGCCGTTACTTGGGAAGTTTCCTTGATATTACAATTAATGTTTTACATTCCACGTGGATGGATCATATTGTTCCACATCACTTTTTATTGATGGCCCATGTTTCATGTATGTTCCATGGGACTTTCATGGGTCCTCGGGTGAAATCCTGAAGATGGGCGTCTATTTTGCTTGTTTTATGAGAAAAAAAAACCATATTTTCACAAGTTCTTCAACTTTCGGTATACAATATGTATTTTTTTTTTATTTAGAATTTTACTTTAAAGTAAAAACAAAACTTGTGAAGAATTTTGTTGTCTTTCTACTGACTATTTTTCAAATTATTTTTATTGAGATTTGATATGTCAATTTGACAATTGTTTCATAGTATGTTCCATAAAAATGAAAGGAATGATAATGAGTTATGTTTCCCCCAACATTGTATCTATTACTAAAATTTTATTTTTGACAAACTAAATTTATTGCAAAAATCTGCAGAGACTATTTTCTTATGACTAGAATTTTGAATCTAACAGATGAATATTATAATTTCTAGAATTTTTTGAAGTTGACCAAGATGAAACAGTTGCAGATTTTAAACACATGTTTTCCCCCACCTTGTATATATCTTAATTTTCACTTAAAATTAAAATCTAAAAATACCCTTTTGAAGAGAACAATTTAAGGATTGTGAAGATAATTTTTTCTAAATTTTCCACTGTGTATTTTTAGAGATATGGATATTTCATTTCATTGAATCATAATATCACTTGAAAATATTATGCAGTGATTTTTTATAAAAATAAATAAAATTAGATAAAAATATTGAAAATAAAAACAAATTATATCCATAAAAAGTAGATTCAATTTTTCAAATGTTGGTTTCAATTTCAAATCTAAATTATGAGTATTTGCAAGAGTCTGCAACCTCCAAAGTTCAAGTAAGATGGAGGGAATTCTCAATTTCTTGCAAATAGTCCCATTCGCAGGTTTCCGACCGAAAGAATATTTCGGCCGAAAAGTATTTTTTTCGGTCGAAATATATTTTCCTAACGGATTCCTCATTTTTCGGCTGAACATTGGTTTTTCGGCCGAAAGATGGGTGAGAGAATTCTGTCAGTCAAAAAAAATTAAGGGACAAGTCGTTTTGTTTCAATTGGCACCAAATATTATAAATATGCTTTTGGTCTAACCAATTTAATACAATTCACAATCTTGTTTCATGGTTTTGCATATTATATTCTCTCACGTTCCACTGATATTCAAGTTTCACATTCAAGAACTTCTTCATCTATTTCAATTGAAATTCCATCATCAAGTGCAATTCCTCCAATAAAAGTAAAGAACATCAAAGAAATGTATCAAAAACCAAACAATAGAGATGATGTTGTTACTTTTTCTCGAGTTTCTCAAGTTCAAGTTGAACCAACTTTTTATGAAAATGCAATGAAGCATATAGTTTGGCATGAAACAATGACTGGAAAAAATGATGCAATAGAAAGAAATGAAACATGGGAGTTCATTGATATCCCTTGAGGTAAGGATGTCATAGGAGTAAAATTTGTTTAAAATATGAAGCATAAGGTGGATGGATCAGTTGAAAGGCATGAGACAAAATGGTAGCAAAATGTTACAAAAAATAGGTGTAAATTACAGTGAAAACTTTGTTCCCATAGCAAGATTAGATATTATAAGCATTGTTTTGGCATTAACAACTTAGTTTAAGTGGAAATTTGTTTAGTTGGATGTCAAACGAGAATTTTTGAATGGTACCTTGGATGAGTATGTGTTTGTGGAGAAACCCCTAGGTTATGAAATTATAGGTCAAGAAAAAATTGCTTATATGTTAAAGAAGACTCTACATGAATTTAAGTAAGCTCCAAGGACATGCTATGGAAGAATGGAAGGATACATTCATAAAAATGGCTTCAACAAAAGTGCTAGTGAACCAACTTTATATGTGAAGTCTAGGGTAAGAAAGTGTTGTCGATTATATGCTTATATGTAAATGACTTCATTTATACTGGAAACAATGGGTTTTTTTAATGGATGAAGGTTGTTGCAACCTAATGACGGTCTCTCATGATGCATTAGTGGTAATGAAAATATAGAAAAAAAAACACTTCACTGACTTGGAGGGATGATTCAAAGTACTTTCACAATGAATTTAAATATGGTGTAAGAAGATGAAATGTAGGAAATAGAGTTAGCTTATGGAATATATAGATTTTATTTATGGATTTTTTTGTGAGATCATATGAAATTCATGTTTTTCTAAGAGTGGTATATTTTTTTCCCTTAAAATATAATGCATATGTTTCCATTAGTGTAGGTGTTGAGTACCTAAATGATGTAATTTCCTTAAAAACTATTATACAATTGGAGAGAACAAATTGTTAGATTGTGTACAACTATTTTTTCAAAAAAAAAATAATTAATTATATATATATTTTTCAATTATGAATTATCATAATTATGACTCTTTGCCTAAAAATGCCTAACAAGCCATTTATTAAGTGCTAAGAAACAATGCTAGGTTTAATGACTATCAAGGTGAATAAAATCTCTACAATAATGCTCTCAAAAAATGACACATAAATAATTTCAATATCCCGATCATGAGTTTGTCACAAGTGATGAAAAATTTGCTTCTATGTGGTTGTTGTTGTTGTTGTTGTCAAAAATTGAGTTTGGAAATTGTTAGCACTGAGAATCACCCTCAGATTGCAAGAGGATAAGCCCATTACCCATCAAAAAGTTTTGTAAATGTAAATTCATGATGAAAGGTCAAATGGACAAAACTCAACATTAGAATGTTTTAACACAGAAAATTGGACTAGCATGCATAATCAAACAAGGTTTTGATTAAATTTGGCCAGTGGTTTAAGGATAAAGGTGAATAGAAGGAAGAATTAGTGAGGAAGGTGGATAGGTCTGCTATAATCATCAGGCCTTCAAGCAGCCAAAAGAAGAAAAACTCAGTTACAAGAACTTCTTAAACTTAAAGTTTACAACACTAAAAAACATTCATAGCAACATTATAATCAAACATCCATTATAACACAACCACAACATCTCATATGGATCATCCAATCATGAGAACTTCAGAGTAAGAGGAAACAAGATGACGAAAGGAAAATGACTTCTATTAACGAAAATGTCTCAAGTATCATACATAACCAGAGAACAACTTTGCTTAGTCAAAATATTACAAAAAGGGATCTCTGCTTAATCATCCGACCCTCTCAAATAAGTCATCTGATTTATTTATAATCAAGACAGTAGCTGGTGTCTTCTTGCATCTGTCATGTTCCTTCTGTCATAAGGAAACTCTGGTCAGTATGGGCGTGTCGGAGAAACTGCCCTCCATGGTACTTTGGGATGACAATTTTATGTCTCCTTGGCCAGACCCCTGATGCTTCCATTTAAGGGGGTATTTTATCGATCAACCACCAGTCCTTCTTTCATTAACTGATTTTTTTCTTGTGATCATGATGTGGAAAAAATTCCCTCTATGGTACTTTGGGCTGACATTTTTATGTCTCCTCGGCCAGACCCTCCATCCTTCCATTTAACGGGGTAGTTGATCGATCAACCACTGGTCCTTATTTCATTAACTAATTTTTTTTCTTGGGAACAAGATGTGTAAAAACTTCCCTCTGTGGTACTTCGAGCTGATAGTTTTCTGTCTCCTCAACCAGATCCTCCATGCTTTCATTTAAAGGGGTTGTTAATTGTTCTCTTTCCTCTAGTGATAGACTGGTCGCGGTCTTCTAATTATTTTCTTATCCTTGTGACACTCCATTGATGGTTTGGCTTAACACACAGTTTATGTTTCCATGCGTTGATCTTGGATTGGACCCCATATAAGCATGTGATTGTGGAAGCTTCCAAGGGAGGTTTGGGTCCACATCGTTTTAGCCCCCGCAATCCACCACCAACTTCCACGTACCTATTTCACTATACCATGGTTTTGAATGCAGGTCCGCTATATAATATTAATGTTCGACCATGTTTCATCGCCGCAATGAAGTGTGGTCGTCGATCTGATGCAAATCCACGATCTGTGAAACCCTGCTATTTTAGCGCGCTCGCTAAAATTTATCCGCCTGCCAACTCCAAAATCCTTTTAATTGTGTTTAGAGATGGGGCCAATTTTGGAACTTGGGAGCTTTGAATGTTGAGTGGAAATACATCCTGGAGGACGATCTCCTGAATATGATGTGGTGGCATGATGTCACTATGCTAACATGTCATGGAAAGAAGGGTGACACGTGTCACATGGAAATGGGTGAATGATGCAACCAAATGACCTGGAATGAGTGCTACATGTCAGGTCCATATGGAGGCCACTTGTCTCCACAGATGAGTGCCACTAGTCCTAACGGATGTGTGTTAAGAGTCTTTGACACTTTGACATTTCAGGTTTCGATAGTTTTGGATTGTAAATAATGAAAAACTCATGAAGTGGTACGGGCCCAGAGTGACGTGGCGACCTGATGCTATATGATGTCACATATAGTGATGAATGAGGGCCATGTGTTGAGTTGAAAAACACCCATGGAGTGTTAGGGCCTAAAGCGACGTGTCAACCTGATGTTACTTTGGGCCTTTCAGTGATACTGCTACAAAGATCAACGGTTCTTGTTGATTTGAGATCAACGGTCCACAATTACTTTCG
>SNQJ01S0014695.1:18239-31031 GCA_010110895.2 Picea sitchensis
GGTTTAATGACTATCGAGGTGAATAAAATCTCTACAATAATGCTCTCAAAAAATGACACATAAATAATTTCAATATCTTGATCATGAATTTGTCACAAGTGATGAAAAATTTGCTTCTATGTGGTTGTTGTTGTTGTTGTTGTCAAAACTTGAGTTTGGAAATTGTTAGCACTGAGAATCACCCTCAGATTGCAAGAGGATAAGCCCATTACCCATCAAAAAGTTTTGTAAATGTAAATTAATGATGAAAGGTCAAATGGACAAAACTCAACATTAGAATGTTTTAACACAAAAAATTGGGCTAGCATGCATAAGCAAACAAGGTTTTGATTAACTTCGGCCAGTGGTTTAAGGATAAAGGTGAATAGAAGGAAGAATTAGTGAGGAAGGTGGATAGGCCTGCTATAATCATCAGGCCTTCAAGCAGCCAAAAGAAGAAAAACTCAGTTACAAGAACTTCTTGAACTTAAAGTTTACAACACTCAAAAACATTCATAGAAACATTATAATCAAACATCCATTATAACACAACCACAACATCTCATATGGAGCATCCAATCATGAGAAATTCATAGTAAGAGGAAACAAGATGACGAAAGGAAAATGACTTCTATTAACGAAAATGTCTCAAGTCTCATACATAACTAGAGAACAACTCTGCTTAGTCAAAATATTACAAAAAGGGATCTCTGCTTAACCATTTGACCCTCTCAAATAAGTCATTTGATGTATTTATAATCAAGACAGTAGCTAGTGTCTTCTCTCATCTGTCCTGTTCCTTATGTCATAAGGAAACTCTGGTCAGTATGGGCGTGCAGGAGAAACTGCCCTCCATGGTACTTTGGGATGACAATTTTATGTCTCCTTGGCCAGACCCCTGATGCTTCCATTTAAGGGGGTATTCTATCGATCAACCACCAGTCCTTCTTTCATTAACTGATTTTTTTCTTGTGATCATGATGTGGAAAAACTTCCCTCTGTGGTACTTCGGGCTGACAGTTTTATGTCTCCTCGGCCAGACCCTCCATCCTTCCATTTAACGGGGTAGTTGATCGATCAACCACTGGTCCTTATTTCATTAACTAATTTTTTTTCTTGGGATCAGGATGTGTAAAAACTGCCCTCTGCGGTACTTCGGGCTAATAGTTTTCTATCTCCTCAACCAGATCCTCCATTCTTTCATTTAAGGGGGTTGTTAATTGTTCTCTTTTATCTAGTGATAGACTGGTCGCGGTCTGCTAATTATTTTCTTATTCTTGTGACGCTCCATTGATGGTTTGGCTTAACACCCAGTTTATGTTTCCACGCGTTGATCTTGGATTGTACCCCATATAAGCATGTGATTGTGGAAGCTTCTAAGGGAGGTTTGGATCCACATCGCTTCAGCCCCGATAATCCACCACCAACTTCCACGTACCTATTTCACTATACCATGGTTTTGATTGTAGGACCGCTATATAATATTAACGTTCGACCATGTTTCATCCCCGCAATGAAGTGTGGTCATCGATTTGATGCAAATCCATGATCTATGAAACCCTTATATTTTAGCGCGCTCGCTAAAATTTATCTGCCTGCCAACTCCAAAATCCTTTTAACTATGTTTAGAGATGGGGCCAGTTTTGGCACTTGGGAGCTTTGAATGGTGAGTGGAAATACCTCCTGGAGGGCGATCTCCTGAATCTGATGTGGTGGCATGATGCCACTATGCTAACGTGTCATGGAAATAAGGGTGACACATGTCACATGGAAATGGGTGAATGATGCAACCAAATGACCTGGAATGAGTGCTACATGTTAGGTCCATATGGAGGCCACTTGTCTCCACGGATGAGTGCCACTAGTCCTAATGGATGTGTGTCAAGTGTCTTCGACACTTTGACATTTCGGGCTTCGATAGTTTTGGATTGTAAAGAATGAAAAACTCCCGGAGTGGTACGGGCCCAGAGTGACGTGGCGACCTGATGCTATATGATGTCATAGCTAGTGATGAATGAGGGCCATGTGTTGAGTTGAAAAACACCCATGGAGTGTTAGGGCCTGAAGCGGTGTGTCAACCTGATGTTACTTCGGGACTTCGGGCCTTCCGGTGATACTGCTACAAAGATCAATGGTTCTTGTTGATTTGAGATCAATGGTCCACAATTACTTCGGGAGTTTGGGCTTCAGGATTTTTCAATGCATAGCTCTTACAATTCTCTGGAGTGTCATATCTCTGAAGTGAGAGATCTGCCTCCATGTGTGCTCAACCCTCAATGGCTTAGATTTACTTCGGGACTTCATGCCTTCAGGAGTCCTTTACTCACTTAGCTTCTTCTTGCTTCCTCCCGGAGTGTGAGATCATCGGACATGTGTCCCTTGCTTGAAGATCAATGGCCACAAGCGATTGTGGGCTCACCACTTGCACAGACTTTAATTTCATCCCTGATCCCCGTAATGTGAAGATTCTTGTTCATAGTAGGATCGATATGCACTATTCATCTATTGATCTGGCAAGATCAACGACCCTACGCGATTGCGGGCTCACAACTTCCAGAAACTTTAATTTTCTTTCCAATCCCCACAATGCCTCCCCACCGTCAATCTCTCTCCAATGAGATATGACGGTTGTGACTTATTCTTTGCTCAATCTTTGATCTAAACTGTACATGGGATCTCTACTGCTGAAAATCGATCCTGTATGCTTTCTTTCATTTCAAGCTCGAAATGGATGGCTTTGAACATTGCGTTTCGCTCATGGTTTTTTCCTGTGCAAACAAAGGACTTGGTCGGCCTACAAAAAATACATATGACCCATGAAAACTTTATGTGATAACATTATCTCCACAGGGGTTGGCATGCTCTCTGTGAGCTGTCAAGAACAAGCATTTTTAGTGTCTTATCCTAGGGCTATGGGACACTTATTTAAACAGAAATAAAAATTAAAATTGATATTTACAATGAATGGAAAGCCAATCATGGCTTAAGAAAAATATTATTTTAGAAAGCTCCCATTGATAGGGCCCCCAAAAACTTTAGAATCCTCCAAGTTCTACAATTTATAAGTGTTATTTGAAAATACCTCAGAAATCTTGAATGGAACAATCCACAAGGCTTCAAATTTAACATGTTTTCCTTTGTCTTGCTTGGGTGCATCCCACTTGAGCACTAGATCTCCTAGCTAGAAATATTCTTTTCTTACCTTCTTGTCAAAATCTTTCTTGATCTTCTACTGATGGTCTTGTTCTTTTCCAAGTAGTTGTTCCCTAGTTTGTAGTACTTTTGCCAACTGTTGTATCTTCCTGACCATATCATCAAGTTCTCCTTGGTAGTCCTGGAGGAATTTTTCCATGGGCAAGGCAAGATGAGTAGAAAATATAGCCTCAACCCCATATACAAGATGAAAAGTGGAAACACCAAGTGACCTCTTTGTTGTAACTCTATCATCCCATAAGGACAATTTTAGCTTTGAGTCCCATGCTTTCTTATTGTCTTCTAAAAATTTCTTGATGATCTTTATAAGGCTCTTGTTAGAGGACTCTTCCAAACCATTTCCTTGGGGTAGTAAGGAGTAGAATGGACTAATGTAATCCCATACTATTCACAGAACTTGATGAATGGTTCAACTTTCAAGGAAGTGGCATTGTTAGTAACAATCCTACTTGGACAACCAAATATTGACATGATATTCTCGAGAAAACTAATTACTACCTTGTGGGAGGCATTCCTTGTAGGAATGGCTTATATCCACATGGTAAAGTAATTAGTAGAATTCAAAATCCACCTATGCTGACCACTTGAATATGAATGTATTTCCCCAATGAAGTCAAGACCCCACTGTCGAAAAGGTATAGAAGCCACTATATACTTCAAAGGAAGATATTTGAGCTACTTATTTCCAGGAAACTTTTGGCATTTGACACAAGCTCTAATCTTTGCATAAACATCAGTAAAAAGGCTAGGCCGGAAATACCCAGCTCTGAGGATATTATAAATTGTGTTTCTCCAAAAATGATGGCCCCCACATAAGCCATCATGAAAGTCAGTCATGTCCCTTTGAGCTTCCTGTGGATCTAACATCTCAAAAAAACTCTCAGAGGATATTTCCAATACAAGATATGATCAATGAGACAATATCTGATTTCTTTAAGCTTCAAATATCTCACCTTGTTCTTGTCCAAACCATCCATAGGATGCAACTTCTGCAGAAAATATATGATGCCTTTATACCAAGTGCATTCTGCCAAATTTGGGCTGGCATGAGAGCTTTTATCAACAAACTCAACTTGTTGATTTTCTGAGTTTATGTTCATGAAATTTACCCCTAAAGATTTGTAATTCAATTCAGCCAACAACCTGGATAAATCTTAGCCTTTCACTAGTTTAGTGGGCTTCATTTCAAGGTCAAATTCCATAATTTTAGCAATCTATTTGCTCCTTTTTCCATCTATGTCAGGATGGATGCGTATCCCTTTCACTGAGGTTGAAGGGACATATGCAACAATATTTGAGTGCATAACATATATTCTGAAAGCTTTGAGGGCTTTGACCAAAGCATAAGCCTTCTTTTTCATGATATCATATCTCATTTTTGCATCCCTCAATGCTCTGCTGAAAAAGGAAATAGGCTGCTCTGACCCCTCTGTATTTTTCTGGAGCAAAACAATAGCCAATGTGTCAAATGAGGCAAAGGAAAATATCAAAAAATCCTTGGAATAGTTAGGGATGATGAGCACAGGTGCTTCAATCAAGGCCTTTTTGATCTGATCAAAAGATTCTCAAGCCTCAATAACCATTTCACCTCATTCCCTTTCCTAAGCATGGATGTAATGTAGTTCACTAATTCAACAAAGTTAGAGATGAACCTTCTTAGAAAATTGATTTTCCCCAAGAAATAATGAACTTATTTATTGGATCTAGGAAAATATAAGGTCTGGATGGCCTCTACCTTACTTGGATCAATTCTTACCCCTTCTGCTGATACAATGTGCCCCAATAACTTACCTTCCTTCATAGAAAAAAAAGTCTTCTTAGGATTGAGAGAGAGACCAAACTTTCTGCATTTCAGGAATACCTTTTTCAAATGATGATAATTCTCTTTATTAGATTTTGAGTACACTATAATTTAATCTAGATAGATGACTACAAACCTGTCCTTCTCCCTAATGAAGGCAATGTCCATTTCTCGTTGAAAGGTGGCTCCTGCATTCATCAATACAAAGGGAATTTTAGCATACATGAATGTGCCCCAAGGAGTAGTAAAGGATGTATTTTTCCTATCTTCAAGCAATACAAAGATCTAATTGTAGCTAGAAAATCCATCAATCATAGACATCCTAGATGAACCTATGACTTTCTGCAAAATGTTCTCCATCTTTGGAAAGGAGTAATTATCTTTCTTGGAGCTTCTGTTCAAATTCCTAAAATCAACACATAGTCTAATTTCCCCATTTTTCTTCCTTACAGGGACCAAGTTAGCTACCCACTCAGAGTATCTCAAAGGAATGATGATTTTGGCATC
The DNA here is from genome assembly GCA_010110895.2 of Picea sitchensis. Taxonomy (NCBI): domain Eukaryota; kingdom Viridiplantae; phylum Streptophyta; class Pinopsida; order Pinales; family Pinaceae; genus Picea; species Picea sitchensis. Next base: position 23,740 of record SNQJ01S0014695.1, read on the forward strand.
CAACAACTTTTTCTCTTCTTTTTCCATAATAGGAAGCAACATGGGATTTATCTGTCCGAGTTTCTGCCTAAAAGGCTTGGTCTCCTCTTTCAAAGGGATCTTTTGTTCAATCATGTTGGTGTCGCATGTTCTTAAATCTTCATATTTCTAGGAAAACACATCAGCAAACTCCTTTAAAAGATTAACATACTCATCCCTTTGTTCCTTTGACAAGCTGCTAGACAACTTAACATACTTTGGATCCTCCTCTGTACCTAAATTTCATTCGATCACCTTAGAATTTTCAGTTGAACCTTTAACCTTTACAACAACCTCATTTCTATCAAACAATCTCTCCAAGGGGACTAGTCCTTTTGGAATATGGTTACTGGGCAACTGAAAAATATGATGGTCAACAATTTTGTTCAGAAAAATATCGGTATGAGAAATTTTTTTCAGTATCATGATCTTTATCAATATGTAAGGCATAAAACTCATCCACAGTCTCAAGAAATATTTTTATCTCAAGATCATCCTAAAAAACCTTTCAATGTTTGACATTGTTAGGTACAGAGGGTCTATACTTCACTTCCACGTCATCTTTGAGTTTAGGGGGCAAAGGAATTCTGAAATTACGTGTTGAAACAACCAATGGATCTGCCATAGTGTTATCCTCTCTTGGAACAAATAAGATATTAAAAGATAAGAACAAACTATCAACAAGATCCCAAACTTCATTTCTGTAAGTCCTTAACCTGTGGCTTTTAGCTTGATACATATTTTTAACTTGATGAACAATTAATTCAGCATCTCCAAACACTGCTAACTCTTCAATTCTCATGCCTTTAGCAACCCTCAAACCCAAAACAAGAGCCTCATATTCTGCCACATTGTGTGTAGTTTCAAATTCAAGCATCTACGACAAAGATATGATCTCTTGGGTAGGAGAAATAAAGACTACCCCAGCACCAACACTCTCCTTAGAAGAGGCCCCATCAAAAAACATCTTCCGAACATAGGTATTAGGATGAGGATCTTCACAAGAGGTGATGGACTAATTTTTGATTTCAATAGGTGGTTGAGGAACATCAGTGAGATGAAACATACTGGATCCTAAATCGGTATCAAGTGAAAAAATAGGGTGGTTGGTAGGATTTTCTTCATCACTAATGATGTAGGCTAATTATGCCTCCCTATAAATCCTTCTATGTTCTCCCCCAAACACAGGAATGGTGGCATATGAAAGGTCCATATACAAATTTCCCCCTAGTCTTTCAATCCAATATCTTGACAAGAGAATCCCAAACTTACAGGGGACATCAGCGACCACAATATCCATGACCACACTTTTCATTGGCAATTGGAACATGGTAACAACCATAACTTTTATAACCCTAAGACACTTCACCTTCCTGGAATCAAATGAATAAAGGTCATGGTAGGTTGTTGTAACTTCCAACCCAAGCTCATTCGTGACATTTTTAGGCATGAGGTTATGATATGCCCCTGAGTCCATCAAGAAGTTGTGCAACACTTTATCATGGATGTTTAATGATGTGTAGAAAGGAGGAGAAGAGTCATCCCTATCTTCAACCAAAGGTCCCAGGATGACTATTGGTTTTTCATCTTCAAGGTTGAATGAATCTGTGGAATTATATGAAGGTTTAGGATACATCATTTTAGAAAGATACCTTTTGAACTCATCATTCTTAATTAGCTCCAAAAAAGGTACAAGGATTTTAATTTTTTGAATCTCATTCTCAAAGCTAAGGGATGATGGAGATTTCAAAATCTCCTTAACTTTTGGGGTAGGGCTCTTAGCCAATGCCTGGGGGTTTTTTGCATCTTTTTCTTTGTTGCTAGCTACCATGGCCTTAGCAAAATTTTCTTCTTTAGTGGGCTGATTAGAAGTGTCAGTTTTCCCCTCTTTCTTTTTTGATCTTAGATTGTATTTGCTTGGATTTACATTTGTTTTTTCCCCTTTACTCTATTCATTTATATGACTATCCATGAGAGACTCTTCATATGCAGATTAGGTTAAATGAGGAGATGAAGAGGTGTCACCAAGACAGTGAATTTCAGGATCAACTTATTCATCTTCTCCTTCTTCATCAACAACAAGGTTGTTTTGGAGAGGGGCTTGGAATTTTGTATCATCCCTATTCCTATTCCTTTGATCTCTTTGGAGGACCTGAGGGGCACTATTTGGTCTTTTAAAATTACCTCTATTATCAACATTATGTGTGTTCCTATAGTTTTGTTTTCCTTCAAGCTTCAACTTCTCCATTTCAGCAGAAAGTGATTTTACCAATTTTGTTAATTCATAAACTTGAGGGTGGGAAGCAGAGGAATCATAGGTTGAAGCTTCAACCCTAACTTTTCTTCTGTCTCTATCAGATTTTACCCTAATTTTTTTAGCTGCCAATATATTAGATTCTACTTCTAAGGTTGCATATTGCATATGAGCTAAAGAGGTAGATATTATTTCTCTCAACAAGATGAAAAACTCAGGGCCAAAATCACTAGCATGGGTAATCTTGGCAGAGGTTTATGTAGGATTTATTTTAGTGGGAATCTTGTTGTACATTCTATTAAATATTTTTGAGAAATCCGAAACAAATTCCCCCTCTTTCCTCTTAAGTGACCAAAACTCTGTAATATAATAAAGGAAATATTTTTTATCCCACCAATGCCTCAAGAAAGCATCATCCAAAGCTTCAATCCTAGCAATAGATCCAGGACTCAAACCCCTAAACCATTTTCTAGCCTTGCCATCAAGGCTCTGTAAAAATACCCTCATCCATACATCTTCATCCTCAATGCTAAGATTATCTACGTAGCTATAAAAATTTGCAAGGTGTTCCTCTGCAGTTATGTCTTCCTCCTCTCTGAACTTGGGCATGAACTTAAGGTAGTCTCCAATTGGGAGAGCATTCACAGGATGGGATAAAATAAGAGGGGCATATCTAGCAGCCACTATGGCATCCATCCTATTTCTAGGAAGATTAGCACCTGCCATTGGGTTGTGAACTATAGGAGAACAAGGGGGAGATGGAGCTTTGAAATATAAAAATGCATCTTGGAATGTTGGAGAAAGAGGAAGCGTTTGAGTCTAGGAGGAATATGGTATAAGGTTCAAGGGAAAAGAAGTTTCCACTTCTTGAGTCACAACAACTTTGATATAAGGAGGACTAGGAAGGCCCAAAGTAGGAAAATATTCATGATCCTCAAGCCTAAACCAACTTATAACATCAGGAGAGGCAAGGGTTTCAAAATTTTCTTCATTCAATTTGGGGCTAAAAGAAGAGTATTCAATAGGAAAATTTTCAAAATCCAAACTTTTAGACACTTTAGTAGAAGATAAAAGAGGAGAATTGGATATGGCTACTAGAGTTTTAAAAGTAGAATCATGTAAAATACCAGGAGTACTTGGTAAAATAGCTGAACAACCTTATCGAGAAGCCTTTCCTTTCTTGATAATATTCTCTGGGTCAGCTTCAGGTGTTGCCAGAGGTAGATGTAGAGTAGACCTCGTGTGTCTGCCTTTTGGGAGCCACAACTGAAACATTGGAGTCGCTAGGTGCAAGCTGCAATATTCAATGTCCTGAATTCTAATGCACCTTCAGAATCAATATTGCTTTGTCATTCAATCCCAGGGAAATGTCTTCAAATCGTTCCTTGACAATGATGCCAATAATTTTAGCACTGAGAATCACCCTTAGATTGAAAGAGGATAAGCCCAGTACCCATTGAAAAGGTTTGTGAATGTAAATTAGTGATGAAAGGTCAAATGGACAAAACTCATCATCAGAATGTTTTAACACAAAAAAATGGGCTAGCATGCATAAGCAAATGAGGTTTTGATTAACTTCATCTAGTGGTTTAAGGATAAAGGTGAATAGAAGGAAGACTTAGTGAGGAAGGTGGATAGGTCTGCTATAAGCATCAAGCCTTCAAGCAGCTAGAAGAAGAAAAACTCAGTCACAAGAACTTCTTGAACTTAAAGTTTAAAACACCGAAAAACATTCATAGCAACATTATAATCAAACATGCATTATAACACAACCATAAAATATCATATGGCTCATCAATCATGAGCATTTCAAAGTAAGAGAAATAAAGATGATGAAAGGAAACTGACTTCTATTAACAAAAATGTCTCAAGTCCCATACATAACCATAAAACAACTTTGCTTATTCAAAATATGACAAAAAGGTAGCTCTGCTCATCCAACCGACCCTCTCAAATCATTCATCTGATGTATTTATAATCAAGACAGTAGGTGGTGTCTTCTCTCATCTTTCATGTTCCTTATTTTAGAAGGAAACTCTGGTCAGTATGGGTGTGCAAGATAAACTGTCCTCCGTGGTACTTCAGGCTGACAGTTTTTTGTCTCCTCAGCCAGAACCTCCATGCTTCCATTTAAGGGGGTAGTCTATCGATCAACCATCTGTCCTTCTTTCATTAACTAACTTTTTTCTTTGGATCAGGATGTGGAAAAAATGCCCTCTACAGTACTTTAGGCTAACAATTTTCTATCTCCTCGGCCATACCCTCCATGCTTCCCTTTAAGGGGGTAGTTAATCGATCAACCATTGGTCCTTCTTTAATTAACTAATTTTTTTTCTTGGGATAGGGATGTGGAAAAACTTCCCTCTATTGTACTTCGGGCTGATAGTTTTCTGTCTCCTTGGCCAGACCCACCATGCTTTCATTTAAGGGATTTTTGATTTCCCTCTTTCCTCTAGTGATAGACTGGTCGCGGTCTGCTAACAGTTTTCTTATCCTTGTGATGCTCCTTTGATGATTTGGATTAATGCCCAGTTTATGTTGCCATGCCCTGATCCCAGATTGGACCCCATATAAGCATGTGATTGCGGAAGCTGCCAAGGGAGGTTTGGGTCCACACCGCTTTGGCCCCCGCAATCCACCACCAAATGCCACATACCTATTTCACCATACCTTGGTTTTGATTGCGGGACTGCTCTAGAATTTTAACGTTCAGGCATGTTTTGTCCCCATAATGAAGTGTGGTAGTCGATCTGATGCAAATCCATGATTCGAGAACCCTGCTATTTTAGTTCCCTCACTAAAATTTATCTGCTTGCAAAATCCAGAATTCTTTTAACCATGTTTAGAGATGGATTCAATTTTGGCATGTGGGAGATTTGAATGTTGAGCAGGAATACCTCCCAAAGGATGATCTATCGAATCTGACATGGTGGCCTGATGTCACTATGATGACATGTCATGGAAAGAAGGGTGAGACGTGTCACATGGAAATAGGTGAATGATGCAACCAACTGACCTAGAATGAGTGCCACATGTCAAGGCCATATGGAGGTCACTTGTATCCATGGATGAGCGCCACTAGTCCTAAAGAATGAGTGCCAAGTGTCTTTGACACTTTGGCATTTCGGGCTTTAGGAGTTTTGGATTGTAAATCATGAAAAAACTCTTGTAGTGGTACGATCCTGGAGTGATGTGGCGGACTGACGCTGTATGATGTCATAGCTAGTGATGAATGAGTGCCATGTATTGAGTTGAAAAACACTCGTGGAGTGGTAGAGCCCAAAGCGATGTGTCATCCTGACATTACTTTGGGACTTCATGCCTTCCCGTGATACTACTGCAAATATCAATTGTCATTATTGATTTGAGATCAACGGTCCACAATTACTTTGGGAGTTCATGAGTTTTCAATGAATAGCTCTTACAATCCTCTAGAGCGTCGTATCTCCAAAGTGAGAGATCTTCCTCCACACGTCCTCAACCCTCAATGGCTGATATTTACTTTAGGACTTTGTGCCTTTGGGTGTCCTTTACTCACTCAACTTTTGATTGCTTCCTCCTAGAGTGTGAGATATCCAGACACATGTCCCTTGCTTGAAGATCAATGGCCACGAGCGATTGCGGGATCACCACTTGCACAAACTTTAATTTCCTCCCCAATCCCCACAATATGAAGATGCTCCTTCGTAGCAGGATCGATATGCATTGTTGATTTGTTGATCTAGAAAGATCAATGACCCTGAGCGATTGTGGGCTCACAACTTGCAGAAAATTTAAATTATTTTCTGATCCCCGCAGTGCCTCCCCACCGTTGATCTCTCTCCAATGATATATGACAGTCGTGAATTGTTCTTTTCTTGATATAATGACTGCTCTGAACTATACATGGGATCTTTGTTGCTGAAAATCGATCCTGTCTGCTTGTTTTTATTTCAAGCTCGAAATGGACGGCTCTGAATGCTGCATTTCTCTCATGGTTTTTCCCTGTGCAAACAAAGGACTTGGACGTCTTGCAAAAAATACATACGACCCATGACAGCTTCATGTGATAACATAAATGATCATTAATATTCCCCTCTTTGTTAGCTGAAAGATCAAACATTATGGATTTTCCTGTGGATTATCCTGAATTAATTCATCATTGTATCTTGTGGTTTTGGTTTACCACTAGAAATTTTCAATTCATCATGTATGTGGTGATTTTGGTTGGACACTAACCATTTTCAATTCATCAATGTAATCTCCTACTTAATGTGTAAGAGAGTGTCATTTTTCCTTCATCAATGTACTCCCTCTTTTAAGGTGAAAAAGCATACCTTTCTCTTTTCATTTGTGTATTTACTCTCCATAAGGTGAAAGGGAGTATCATTTTCATTTCATTTGTGTACTCCCCTTCCCCAAACCCCCAACCCACCTCCCCTGAAGGTCCAAGGAAGTACCATTTTGGAGTCATGGATTCAATTTTCAAATTATCATCTATAAAAATTGATTGAAAGCTATATACTTTTGTAACTTCTCCATCCAAATATGTTTTACCTTTGTTTGAACTTAATAGTAATATACACAAAATTTTGATTTTTAATGCCATTACCAAGACAATGAAAACAAGGATGGATATAAAAGAAAATTATCTCCATAGGGCTAACTCGATGAAAATGTTCGCACTCATCAATAATTTCTTGAATGTGTTCATCATCAAATATATCATCAACACCCAAGAAGTCCAACAATCACAAATTGAATTGTTTTGGAGTGGTTAAGAATACGAAAGTTGATTTCATTTTTATTTCCTAAGCCATGCCAATTCTTATTAAAATGAAATTCTTCCCAATGTCTGACAATGATCTTGTAAAGATCATTTTCTACTTGTTGATTAATTCCCAGACATTCATGAGTTCTTTCTTTTGTAACTTCAAAACAAGAAAAAAATAAATCTCACATTCACTTATATTGTTTCTCATATCATTTTGTGTGTTACCCCCTCAGGGGTGAAAAATTTTAGAGGTATCCTCACAAGGGT
>SNQJ01S0014695.1:31081-42865 GCA_010110895.2 Picea sitchensis
TGTTTGAAGATCAATGGCTACAAGCGATTGTGGGCTCAACACTTGCACAAACTTTAATTTCGTCCCTGATCCCTGTAATGTGAATATTCTTGTCCGTAGTAGGATCGATATGCACTATTCATCTATTGATCTAGCAAGATCAATGACCCTACGCGATTGCGGGCTCACAACTTCTAGAAACTTTAATTTTCTTTCCGATCCCCACAATGCCTCCCCAACATCAATATCTCTCCAATGAGATATGAGGGTTGTGACTTATTCTTTTCTCGATCTTTGATCTAAACTGTACATGGGATCTCTGCTGCTGAAAATCGATCCTGTATGATTTCTTTTATTTCAAGATCGAAATGGATGGCTCTAAACATTGCATTTCGCTCATGGTTTTTTCCTGTGAAAACAAAGGACTTGGTTGACCTGCACAAAATACATACGACCCATGAAAACTTTATGTGATAACATTAGCTCCACAAGGGTTGGCATGCTCTCTGTGAGCTATCAAGAACAATCATTTTCAGTGTCTTATCCTAGGGCTATGGGACACTTATTTAAACAGAAATAAAAATAAAAATTGATATTTACAATGAGTGGAAAGCCAATCATGGCTTAAGAAAAATATTATTTTAGAAAGCCCCCATTGACAGGGCCCCCAAAAACTTCAGAATCCTCCAAGTTCTACAATTTATAAGTGTTGTGTGAAAATACCTCAGAAATCTTGAACGGACCAATCCACAAGGCTTCGAATTTAACATGTTTTCCTTTGTCTTGCTTGGGTGCATCCCACTTGAGCACTAGATCTCCTAGCTAGAAATATTCTTTGCTTACCTTCTTGTCAAAAGCCTGCTTGATCTTCTACTGATGGTCTTGTTCTTTTCCAAGTAGTTGTTCCCTAGTTTGTAGTACTTCTACCAGTTGTTGTATCTTCCTGACCATATCATCAGGTTCTCCTTGGTAGTCCTGGAGGATTTTTTCCACGAGAAAGGGAAGATGAGTAGAAAAGATAGCCTCAACCCCATATACAAGATGAAAAGTGGAAACACCAAGTGACCTCTTTGTTGTAACTCTATCATCCCATAACGAAAATTTTAGCTTTGAGTCCCATGCTTTCTTATTGTCTTCTAAAAATTTCTTGATGATCTTTATGAGGCTCTTGTTAGAGGACTCTTCCAAACCATTTCCTTAGGGTAGTAAGGAGTAGAATGGACTAATGTAATCCCATACTATTCACAGAACTTGATGAATGGTTCAAATTTGAAGGAAGTGGCATTGTCAGTAACAATCCTACTTGGAAAACCAAATATTGACATGATATTCTCATGAAAACTAATTATTACCTTGTGGGAGGCATTCCTTGTAGGAATGGCTTATAACCACATGGTAAAGTAATTAATCGAATTCAAAATCCACCTATGCTGACCACTTGAAGCTGAATGTATTTCCCCAATGAAGTCAAGACCATATTGTGAAAAAGGTATAGAAGCCACTATATACTTCAAAGGAAAATATTTGAGCTACTTATTTATAGAAAAAAATTGGCATTTGACACAAGCTCTAATCTTTGCACAAACATCAGTAAAAAGGCTAGGCCGGAAAGACCCAGCTCTGAGGATATTATAAGTTGTGTTTCTCCAAAAATGATGGCCCCCACATAAGCCATCATGAAAGTCAGTCATGTCCCTTTGAGCTTCCTGTGGATCTAACATCTCAAAAGAACTCTCAGAGGATATTTCCAATACAAGATATGATCAATGAGACAATATATGATTTCTTTAAGCTTCAAATATCTCACCTTGTTCTTGTCCAAACCATCCATAGGATGCAACTTCTGCAGAAAATATATGATGTCTTTATACCAAGTGCATTCTGCCAAATTTGGGCTGGCATGAGAGCTTTTATCAACAAGCTCAACTTGTTGATTTTCTGAGTTTATGTTCATGAAATTTACCCCTAAAGATTTGTAATTCAATTCAGACAACAACCTGGCTAAATTTTAGCCTTTCACTAGTTTAGTGGGCTTCATTTCAAGGTCAAATTCCATAATTTTAGCAATCCATTTGCTCCTTTTCCCATCTATGTCAGGATGGATGAGTATCCCTTTCACTAAGGTTTAAGGGACATATGCAACAATATTTGAGTGCATAAAATATATTCTGAAATCTTTGAGGGCTTTGACCAAAGCATAAGCCTTCTTTTTCATGATATCATATCTCATTTTTGCATCCTTCAATGCTCTGCTAAAAAAGGAAATAGGCTGCTCTGACCCCTCTGTATTTTTCTGGAGCAAAACAATAGCCAATGTGTCAAATGAGGCAAAGGAAAATATCAAAAAATCCTTGGAATAGTTAGGGATGATGAGCACATGTGATTCAATCAAGGCCTTTTTTATCTGATCAAAAGATTCTCAAGCCTCAATAACCATTTCACCTCATTCCCTTTCCTAAGCATGGATGTAATGTAGTTCACTAATTCAACAAAGTTAGAGATGAACCTTCTTAGAAAATTGATTTTCCCAAAGAAAGAATGAACTTATTTATTGGATCTAGGAAAATATAAGGTCTGGATGGCCTCTACCCTACTTGGATCAATTCTTACCCCTTATGCTAATACAATGTGCCCCAATAACTTACCTTCCTTCATAGAAAACAAAGACTTCTTAGGATTGAGAGAGATACCAAACTTTCTACATTTCAGGAATACCTTTTTCAATTGATGATAATTCTCTTTATTAGATTTTGAGTACACTATAATTCAATCTAGATAGATGACTACAAACCTATCCTTCTCCCCAATGAAGACAATGTCCATTTCTCGTTGAAAGGTGGCTCCTGCATTCATCAATACAAAGGGAATTTTAGCATACATGAATGTGCCCCAAGGAGTAGTAAAGGATGTATTTTCCCTATCTTCAGGCAATACAAAGATCTAATTGTATCTAGAAAATCCATCAATCATAGACATCCTAGATGAACCAATGATTCTTTGCAAAATGTTCTCCATCTTTGGAATGGGGTAATTATCTTTCTTGGAGCTTCTATTCAAATTCCTAAAATCAACACATAGTCTAATTTCCCCATTTTTCTTCCTTACAAGGACCAAGTTAGCTACCCACTAAGAGTATCTCAAAGGAATGATGATTTTGGCATCCAACAACTTTTTCACTTCTTTTTCCATAATAGGAAGCAACATGGGATTTATCTGTCTAAGTTTCTGCCTAAAAGGCTTGGTCTCCTCTTTCAAAGGGATCTTTTGTTCAATCATGTTGGTGTCGCATGTTCTTAAATCTTCATATTTCTAGGAAAACACATCAACAAACTCGTTTAAAAGATTAACATACTCATCCCTTTGTTCCTTTGACAAGATGCTAGACAACTTAACATACTTTCGATCCTCCTCTGTACCTAAATTGCATTCAATCACCTTAGCATTTTCAGTTGAACCTTTAACCTTTACAACAACCTCATTTCTATCAAACAATCTCTCCAAGGGGACTAGTCCTTTTGGAATATGGTTACTGGGCAACTGAACAATATGATGGTCAACAATTTTGTTCAGAAAAATATCGGTATGAGGGATTTTTTCAGTATCATGATCTTTATCAATATGTAAGGCATAAAACTCATCCACAGTCTCAAGAAATATTTTTTTCTCAAGATCATCCTAAAAAACCTTCCAATGTTTGACATTGTCAGGTACAGAGGGTCTATACTTCACTTCCACATCATATTTGAGTTTAGGGGGCAAAGGAATTCTGAAATTACGTGTTGAAACAACCAATGAATCTTCCATAGTGTTATCCTCTCTTGGAACAAATGAGATATTAAAAGATAATAAGAAACTATCAACAAGATCCCAAACTTCATTTCTATAAGTCCTTAACCTGGGGATTTTAGCTTGATACATATTTTTAACTTGATGAACAATTGATTCAACATCTCCAAACACTGCTAGCTCTTCAATTCTCATGCCTTTAGCAACCCTCAAACCCAAAATAAGAGCCTCATATTCGGCCACATTGTGTGTAGTTTCAAATTCAATCTTCTACAACAAAGATATGATCTCTTGGGTAGGAGAAATAAAGACTACCCCAGCACTAACACCCTCCTTAGAAGAGGCCCCATCAAAAAACATCTTCCGAACATAGGTATTAGGATGAGGATCCTCACAAGAGGTGATGGACTAATTTTTTATTTCAATAGGTGGTTGAGGAACATCAGTGAGATGCAACATACTAGATCCTAAATCGGTATCAAGTGCAAAAATAGGGTGGTTGGTAGGATTTTCTTCATCACTGATGATGTAGGCTAATTATGCCTCCCTATAAATCCTTCTATGTTCTCCCCCAAACACAGGAATGGTGGCATATGAAAGGTCCATATACAAATTCCCCCCTAGTCTTTTGATCCAATATCTTGACAAGAGAATCCCAAACTTAGGGGCGACATCAGCCACCACAATATCCATGACCACACTTTTCATTGGCAATTGGAATATGGTAACAACCATAACTTTTATAACCCCAAGACACTTCACCTTCCTGGAATCAAATGAGTAAAGGTCATGGTAGGTTGTTGTAACTTCCAACCCAAGCTCATTCATGACATTTTCAGGCATGAGTTTATGAGATGCCCCCGAGTCCATCAAGCAGTTGTGCAACACTTTATCATGAATGTTTAATGATGTGCAGAAAGGAGGAGAAGAGTCATCCCTATATTCAACCAAAGGTCCTAGGATGACTATTGGTTTTTCATCTTCAAGGTTGAATGAATCTGTGGAATTAGATGAAGGTTTAAGATACATCATTTTAGAAAGATACCTTTTGAACTCATCATTCTTAATTAGCTCCAAAAAAGGTACAAGGATTTTAATTTTTTGAATCTCATTCTCAAAGCTAAGGGATGATGGAGATTTCAAAATCTCCTTAACGTTTGGGGTAGGGCTCTTATCCAATACCTGGATGTTTTTTTCATATTTTTCTTTGTTGCTAGCTACCATGGCCTTAGCAAAATTTTCTTCTTTAGTGGGCTGATCAGAAGTGTCAGTTTTCCCCTCTTTCTTTTTTGATCTTAGATTGTATTTGCTTGGATTTCCATTTGTTTTTTCCCCTTTACTCAATTCATTTATATGACTATCCATGAGAGACTCTTCATATGCATATTAGGTTAAATGAGGAGATGAATAGGTGTCACCAAGACAATGAATTTTAGGATCAACTTATTCATCTTCTCCTTCTTCATCAACAACAAGGTTGTTTTGGAGAGGGGCTTGGAATTTTGTATCATCCCTATTCCTATTCCTTTGATCTCTTTGGAGGACCTAAGGGGCATTATTTGGTCTTTTGAAATTACCTCTATTATCAACATTATGTGTGTTCCTATAGTTGTGTTTTCCTTCAAGCTTCAACTTCTCCATTTTAGCAGAAAGTGATTTTACCAATTTTGTTAATTCATAAACTTGAGGGTGGGAAGCAGAGGAATCATAGGTTGAAGCTTCAACCCTTACTTTTCTTCTGTCTCTATCATATTTTACCCTAAGTTTTTTAGCTGCCAATATATTAGATTCTACTTCTAAGGTTGCATATTGCATATGAGCTAAAGAGGTAGATATTATTTCTCTCAACAAGATGAAAAATGTAGGGTCAAAATCACTAGCATGGATAATCTTGGCAGAGGTTTATGTAGGATTTATTTCAGTGGGAATCTTGTTGTACATTCTATTAAATATTTTTGAGAAATCCGAAACAAATTCCCCCTCTTTCCTCTTAAGTGACCAAAACTCTGTAATATAATAAAGGAAATATTTTTTATCACACCAATGCCTAAAGAAAGCATCATCCAAAGCTTCAATCCTAGCAATAGATCCAGGACTCAAACCCCTAAACCATTTTCTAGCCTTGCCATCAAGGCTCTGTAAAAATACCCTCATCCATACATCTTCATCCTCAATGCTAAGATTATCTACGTAACTATAAAAAGTTGCAAGGTGTTCCTCTACAGTTATGTCTTCCTCCTCTCTGAACTTGGGCATGAACTTAAGGTAGTCTCCAACTAGGAGAGAATTCACAGGATGGGTTAAAATAAGAGGGGCATATCTAGCAGCCACTATGGCATCCATCCTATTTCTAGGAACATTAGTACCTTCCATTGGGTTGTGAACTATAGGAGAACAAGGGGGAGATGGAGCTTTGATATATACAAATGCATCCTGGAATGTTGGAGAAAGAGGAAGCGTTTGAGTCTGGGAGGAATATGGTATAAGGTTCAAGGGAAAATAAGTTTCCACTTCTTGAGTCACAACAACTTTGATATAAGGAGGACTAGGAAGGCCTAAAGTAGGAAAATATTCATGATTCTCAGGCCTAAACGAACTTATAACATCAGAAGAGGCAAGGGTTTCAAAATTTTCTTCATTCAATTTGGGGCTAAAAGAAGAGTATTCAATAGGAAAATTTTCAAAATCCAAACTTTTAGACACTTTAGCAGAAGATAAAAGAGGAGAATTGGATATGGCTACTAGAGTTTTAAAAGTAGAATCATGTAAAATACCAGGAGTACCTGGTAAAATAGCTGAATAGAGTTATCGAGAAGCCTTTCCTTTCTTGATAATATTCTCTGGGTTATCTTCAGGTATTACCATAGGTAGATGTAGAGTATACCTCGTGTGTCTGCCTTTTGGGAGCCACAACTGAAACATTGGAGTTGCCAGGTGCAAGCTGCAATATTCAATGTACTGAATTCTAATGCACCTTCAAAATCAATATTGCTTTGTCATTCAATCCCAGGGAAATGTCTTCAAATCATTCCCTGACAACAATGCCTATAATTTTAGCACTGAGAATCACCCTCATATTGAAAGAGGATAAGCCCAGTACCCATCGAAAAGGTTTGTGAATGTAAATTAACGATGAAAGGTCAAATGGACAAAACTCATCATCAAAATGTTTTAACACCAAAAAATGGGCTAGAATGCATAAACAAACGAGGTTTTGATTAAATTCATCTAGTGGTTTAACGATAAAGGTGAATAGAAGGAAGACTTAGTGAGGAAGGTGGATAGGTCTGCTATAAGCATCAAGCCTTCAAACAGCTAGAAGAAGAAAAACTCAGTCACAAGAACTTCTTGAACTTAAAGTTTAAAACATCGAAAAAAATTCATAGAAACATTATAATCAAACATGCATTATAACACAACCATAAAATCTCATACGGCTCATCCAATCATGAGCATTTCAGAGTAAGAGGAAACAAGATGATGAAAGGAAACTGACTTCTATTAAAAAAAATGTCTCAAGTCCCATACATAACCATAAAACAACTTTGCTTATTCAAAATATGACAAAAAGGTAACTCTGCTCAACCAACTGACCCTCTCAAATCATTCATCTGATGTATTTATAATCAAGACAGTAGCTGGTGTCTTCTCTCATCTTTCATGTTCCTTATTTTAGAAGGAAACTCTAGTCAGTATGGGTGTGCAAGATAAACTATCCTCCGTGGTACTTCAGGCTGGCAGTTTTTTGTCTCCTCGGCCATAACCTCCATGCTTCCATTTAAGGGGGTAGTCGATCGATCAACCATCGGTCCTTATTTCATTAACTGATTTTTTTCTTTGGATCAGGATGTGGAAAAAATGCCCTCTGCGGTACTTTAGGCTAACAATTTTCTATCTCCTCGGCCATACCCTCCATGCTTCCCTTTAAAGGGGTAGTCAATCGATCAACCATTGGTCCTTCTTTAATTAACTAATTTTTTTTCTTGGGATAGGGATGTGGAAAAACTTCCCTCTGTTGTACTTCGGGCTGGCATTTTTTTGTCTCCTTGGCTAGACCCTCCATGCTTTCATTTAAGGGGGTTGTTGATTTCCCTCTTTCCTCTAGTGATAAACTGGTCGTGGTCTACTAACAGTTTTATTATCCTTGTGATGCTCCTTTGATGATTTGGATTAATTCCCAGTTTATGTTGCCATGCATTGATCCCATATTGGACCCCATATAAGCATGTGATTGCGGAAGCTGCCAAGGGTGGTTTGGGTCCACACCGCTTTGGCCCTCTCAATCCACCACCAAATGCCACATACCTATTTCGCTATACCTTGGTTTTGATTACGGGACTGCTCTAGAATTTTAATTTTCAGGCATGTTTCGTCCCCATAATGAAGTGTGGTAGTCAATCTGATGCAAATCCATGATTCGGGAAACCCTTCTATTTTATCTCCCTCACTAAAATTTATCTGCCTACAAAATCCAAAATTCTTTTAACCATGTTTAGAGATGGATTCAATTTTGGCATGTGGGAGATTTGAATGTTGAGCAGGAATACCTCCCAAAGGATGATCTCTCGAATTTGACATGGTGGCCTGATGTCACTGTGATGACATGTCATGGAAAGAAGGGTGAGACGTGTCACATGGAAATAGGTGAATGATGCAACCAACTGACCTAGAATGAGTTCCACATGTCAAGGCCATATGGAGGTCACTTGTATCCATGGATGAGCACCACCAGTCCTAAAGAATGAGTGCCAAGTGTCTTTGATACTTTGGCATTTCAGGCTTCGGGAGTTTTGGATTGTAAATCATGAAAAAACTCCTGTAGTGGTACGATCCTAGAGTGATGTGGCATACTGATGCTGTATGATTTCATAGCTAGTGATGAATGAGTGCCATGTATTGATTTGAAAAACACTCGTGGAGTGGTAGAGTCCGAAGCGATGTGTCATACTGAAATTACTTTGGGACTTCAAGCCTTCTCGTGATACTACTGCAAATATCAATGGTAATTATTGATTTGAGATCAACGATCCACAATTACTTTGGGAGTTCATGAGTTTTCAATGAATAGCTCTTACAATCCTCTAGAGTGTCATATCTCCAAAGTGAGAGATCTTCCTCCACACGTCCTCAACCCTCAGTGGATCATATTTACTTTAGGACTTTGTGCCTTTGGGTGTCCTTTACTCACTCAACTTCTGGTTGCTTCCTCCCGTAGTGTGAGATATCTAGACATGTGTCCCTTGCTTGAAGATAAATGGCCACGAGCGATTGTGAGCTCACCACTTGCACAAAATTTAATTTCCTCCCCAATCCCCGCAATATGAAGATGCTCCGTCATAGCAGGATCGATATGCATTGTTGATTTGTTGATGTAGAAAGATCAATGAACCTGAGCAATTGCGGGCTCACAACTTGCAGAAAATTTAATTTATTTTCTTATCCCCGCAATGCCTCCCCACCATATATCTCTCTCCAATGATATATGACAGTCGTGAATTGTTCTTTTCTTGATATAATGACTGATTTCAACTATACATGGGATCTCTGTTGCTGAAAATTGATCCTATCTGCTTGCTTGTATTTCAAGCTTGAAATGGACGGCTCTAAATGTTTCATTTCTCTCATGGTTTTTCCCTATGCAAACAAAGGACTTGGACAACTTGCAAAAACTACATACGACCCATGACAACTTCATGTGATAACATAAATGATCATTAATATTCCCCTCTTTGTTAGCTGAAAGATCAGACATTATTTATTTTCCTGTGGATTATCCTGAACTAATTCATCATTCTATCTTGTGGTTTTGGTTTACCACTAGAAATTTTCAATTCATCATGTATGTGGTGATTTTGGTTGGACACTAACCATTTTCAATTCATCAATGTAATCTCCTACTTAATGTGTAAGAGAGTGTCATTTTTCCTTCATCAATGTACTCCCTCTTTTAAGGTGAAAAAGCATACCTTTCTCTTTTCATTTGTGTATTTACTCTCCATAAGGTGAAAGGGAGTATCATTTTCATTTCATTTGTGTACTCCCCTTCCCCAAACCCCCAACCCACCTCCCTTGAAGGTCCAAGGAAGTACCATTTTGGAGTCATGGATTCAATTTTCAAATTATCATCTATAAAAATTGATTGAAAGCTATATACTTTTGTAACTTCTCCATGCAAATATGTTTTACCTTTGTTTGAACTTAATAGTAATATACAGAAAATTTTGATTTTTAATGCCATTACCAAGACAATGAAAACAAGGATGGATATCAAATAAAATTATCTCCATAGGGCTAACTTGATGAAAATGTTCAAACTCATCAATAATTTCTTGAATGTGTTTATCATCAAATATATCATCAACACCCAAGAAGTCCAACAATCACAAATTGAATTGTTATGGAGTGGTTAAGAATACAAAAGTTGATTTCATTTTTGTTTCCTAAGCCATGCCAATTCTTATTAAAATGAAATTCTTCCCAATGTCTGACAATGATCTTGTAAAGATCATTTTCTACTTGTTGATTCTTTCCTATACATTCACGAGTTCTTTCTTTTGTAACTTCAAAACAAGAAAAAAATAAATCTCACATTCACTTATATTGTTTCTCATATCATTTTGTGTCTTACCCCCTCAGGGGTGAAAAATTTTAGAGGTATCCTCACAAGGGTGGCATGTTTTTTCTTGCATTAGATGTCATGCTCATCTTATCCAGACTATATAGAGTTTCTCTAGATCTTCATCAGATGTATGCTCATGCTATCTTAGCTGTGGTATAGATCGCCCTCCTCCCTCACTCCTTAGATGACATATTGCACTATGGATGGTACATTATGGATTCATCATGTTTATTTTCCCATTATCTATATTCATATGGATGTGATGCTATAACCTCTTAGTTAGTCATGAAATTGGTAAACTCTTAATGAGATCCAATAGCACTTCATAACATCCCATGGTTTTATTATTTTCCTTGTTATACCTTGGGGAACATGTTTTCTTTTAGAGGTATGGAATTTCTCAAGTCAATCTGTATCACTCGGTACTTAGCCTAGATATGTTGTCCACATCCTAAACATGCCATAAATTTTCCACCTAAGAGACCAATGGAGCATAATGAACTATGAGCATTGACACTTTCCAATGAGGTCAATGTCCCTAGTCCCTAGCTTGTCTATGAATATCTAAAGAAAAAGGGACTTATTAGATAAAATGAACTCTTAAATAAAAATGAATAAAGGGGTAATAATAAATAGTGCCAAGGACATGTAACTCAATGCTAAGGTCCCTCTCGAATGTTATTATATAAAAAAATTCTAGCTCATGAAATCAAGACGAATGAACAAATGAATAAAACAACCTATGGATTTCTAAGACTTAGAGTGTCATCACATGAAGTTTTTCCCCTTCCCTTTCAACAATATTATCCATCTTTTCCTATCTTTCACCAGGGTAATTATGAAATATTGATTTTCCTAGGATTTGGTGCATGTATAAGGGTTAATATTGTTCCCCTTGGTAAGACATAAACACATATTAAAATTAACACCTATTTGTTATGTCGTCTTGAGAGGTGTCACCAAGTGCTACCATCTAATGGATTGATAAGAGGGTAGATTCATCACTTCAAGTGGGTATTGTGCATTGGGATACATGTACCATGCCTCAATATTCAGGACACCACATTGGGATCTATGATTCCTAAATGGGATTTATGTCCTCATATATGATCATATCTAAAGATATTATGATTCATGTTATTTTCCTTGGGATCTATGTATCATATTGGGATCCATGATAGTACATTGAGCCATAACACGGATGCCATGTCATCACACATGTCACATGGACCACTCAGAGTCATTTTCCTTTCTCAGTTGGACATTACATTCACACTCATGCATTCTTATCTATCCTTGGACCACACATGGGAGTTATTAATTCATTGGAGGAGTTGGTTATAGATTATGGAGGTGGTAATAGGTTGTTATTAGGACCTTTTAATGAGGTAGCATGATTT
>SNQJ01S0014695.1:42875-86405 GCA_010110895.2 Picea sitchensis
TTTTTTTTGAAAAAATAGTTGTACACAATCTAACAATTTGTTCTCTCCAATTGTATAATAGTTTTTAAGGAAATTACATCATTTAGGTACTCAACACCTACACTAATGGAAACATATGCATTATATTTTAAACGAAAAAAATATACCACTCTTAGAAAAACATGAATTTCATATGATCTCACAAAAATATCCATAAATAAAATCTATATATTCCATAAGCTAACTCTATTTCCTACATTTCATCTTCTTACACCATATTCAAATTCATTGTGAAAGTACTTTGAATCATCCTTCCAAGTCAATGAAGTGTTTTTTTTTCTATATTTTCATTACCACTAATGCATCATGAGAGACCGTCATTAGGTTGCAATAACCTTCATCCATTAAAAAAACTCATTGTTTCCAGTATAAATGAAGTCATTTACATATAATCATATAATCGAAAACACTTTCTTACCCTAGACTTTACATATAAAGTTGGCTCACTAGCAATTTTTTTGAAGCCATTTTTATGAATGTATCCTTCCATTCTTCCATAGCATGTCCTTGGAGCTTACTTAAATTCATGTAGAGTCTTCTTTAACATATAAACAATGTGTTCTTGACCTATAATTTCATAACCTAGGGGTTTCTCCACAAACACATCCTCATTCAAGGTACCATTCAAAAATTATTGTTTGACATCCAACTAAAAAACTTTCCACTTAAACTAAGTTTTTAATGCCAAAACAATGCTTATAATATCTTATCTTGCTATGGGAACAAAGTTTTCATTGTAATTTACACCTATTTTTTGTAACATTTTGCTACCATTTTGTCTCATGCCTTTCAACTGATCCATCCACCTTATGCTTCATATTTTAGACAAATTTTACTCCTATGACATCCTTACCTCAAGGGATATCAATGAATTCCCATGTTTCATTTCTTTCTATTGCATCATTTTTTCCAGTCATTGTTTCATGCCAAACTATATGCTTCATTGCATTTTCATAAAAAGTTGGTTCAACTTGAACTTGAGAAACTCGAGAAAAAGTAACAACATCATCTCTACTATTTGGTTTTTGATAAATTTCTTTGATGTTCTTTACTTTTCTTGGAGGACTTGAACTTGATGATGGAATTTCAATTGAACTGGATGAATAAGTTCTTGAATGTGAAACTTGAATATCAGTGGAACGTGAGAGAATATAATATGCAAAACCATGAAACGAGAGTGTGAATTGTATTAAATTGGTTCAACCAAAAGCATATTTATAATATTTGGTGCCAATTGAAACAAAACGACGTGTCCCTTAATTTTTTCTGACTGACGGAATTCTCTCACTCATCTTTCAGCCGAAAAACCAATGTTCAGCCAAAAAATGAGGAATCCGTTAGGAAAATATATTTCGACCAAAAAAAGTACTTTTCGGACGAAATATTCTTTCGGTCGGAAACCTGCGAATGGGACTGTTTGTAAGAAACTGAGAATTCCCTCCATCTTACTTGAACTTTGGAGGTTGCAGACTCTTGCAAATACTCAGAATTTAGATTCGAAATTGATACCAACATTTGAAAAATTGAATCTACTTTTTATGGATATAATTTGTTTTTATTTTCAATACTTTTATCTAATTTTATTTATTTTTATAAAAAATCACTGCATAATATTTTCAAGTGATATTATGATTCAATGAAATGAAATATCCATATATCTAAAAATACACAGTGGAAAATTTAGAAAAAATTATATTCACAATCCTTAAACTGTTCTCTTCAAAAGGGTATTTTTAGATTTTAATTTTAAGTGAAAATTAAGATATATACAAGGTGGGGGAAAACATGTGTTTAAAATCTGCAACTGTTTCAGCTTGGTCAACTTCAAAAAATTCTAGAAATTATAATATTCATCTGTTATATTCAAAATTCTAGTCATAAGAAAATAGTCTCTGAAGATTTTTGCAGTAAATTTAGTTTGTCAAAAACAAAATTTTAGTAATAGATACATTGTTGGGGGAAACATAACTCATTATCATTCCTTTCATTTTTATGGAACATACTATGAAACAATTTCCAAATTGACATATCAAATCTCAATAAAAATAATTTGAAAAATAGTCAGTAGAAAGATAACAAAATTCTTCACAAGTTTTGTTTTTACTTTAAAGTAAAATTCTAAATAAAAAATATATATATATATATATTGTATACCGAAAGTTGAAGAACTTGTGAAAATATGTATATAAATGAGTCTTTTTTGATTGCCTCTTTCAGATAGGAAAACCGGATCATTCCAAATTTTTCGAACTAGTTCACCAAATTCTAGATCAGTTAACCAATTGGCATTAAATTTGAATGGGTAAGACTTATAAACAGGTAGGATTTCCAACTGAAGGAGAATCGGTGCATGCTCCGAAATAAATGGGTACTCTACCCAAGACTTATACAAGCCCACTGATAATAATAAATATTCAGAAACTAAACACTGATCTAGTCTTCTAGCCACTGCTTCAATTCCTGACCGGCCATTTCGCCATGTTGGAACCAATTTGGTCGGTTTAACATCTATCAACTTTCTATCACCAAATAAATCCCTGTAATAATCATCTGAAGAAGCATGTCGAGTAGCTCCAACACAAACCTCATCCAGAGATAAAACAAAGTTCAAGTCACCAACAATTATCAAATTCCTTATTTCCAAAATACCGTTGTCCGCCATCAACTTCCAAAAGAATAAACGGTTCGTGCAAGGACCATAAACATTCAGTAGAGATATTTCTCTCTTATCCTTTATGCAATTTCCTATTAAAAATATACCGCCAAACGTGAGAAAGGGCACCAGTTCAAAAAACAAAGGATCCCAAGAGACTAGTAAGCCCTCTGAGGTTCCTATAGAATTTACTGCACACGATACCTAAGAAGGTCTTAGAGCATGAATGAAATCTCTAGATTTTTGCGTCGAAACCAAAGCTTCATGGAAAAATATAACTTCTAGCCGAGTTTGGTCCAAAAGTCTCCTTACTGAGGCCATTTTGAGGGTGCCTCTCATCCCTCTAATGTTTAATGAAAATAATAACATTATTTTGCCCGTGCTAGGGCTTTCACAGCTCTAAGAGCCCCACCATCAATGGAGGAGGGAGAGAAACCATCAATTTTCTATGGTAGAGTAGCCTGTTTTTCTGAGAGCTTCGAGTTTTTAAAGGAAACAATTCAATCCCAATTCCACTCGAACACACAAATTATTTCCCATCCCCTAAAGTATGTACCAAGGAAGAATTTTCCTCTAAACCCAAACTAGTATCCATAACAACCTTTCCTTTATAAAATGGTAACTTGGTGGCATTTTTATTTCCCTGGACAAAAGGAATGAGTGAGTCAAGGAATGCACTGAGTGTGGGTTCATCTTCCTCCGACTCTCTATATCGGGAGAGCTAAAGTGTACCCTCTCTCCAATGGAGAGTTGGCTAGATTTGAAATAGCCAGACAGGGACTGATTTGTGGTGAAAACTGAGGCTCCAATGGAGAGTTGGCGGGATTTGAAATAGCCAGACAGGGACTGATTTGTCGTGAAAACTAAGGCTCCAATGCAGAGGGATGCTGGGAGGTATGAAGGTCCGAAGGAGGATTGGTTAAGGCCTAAGTTTCCATACTTGGAATAGGGAGTGATCTATGAGGGATCCCTGAGACCACCAAAGGAACACACTCTTTTCACAAATCTTCAATTAACAGTTTAGTGTTACCAGAGGTCGAGGAAAGGAGCCAAGGGGATTTATCTAAGGCATCTTTTTTCCCAAAGAGACAGAGAGGAAAATAAACCAAGGCAATGTCATTTTAACTTACCCGTTAGTGTGTTCGGGACCTCCTCCTATGATTATGGGCCCGAGTCAAACTACAATGCCTCGCCGCCATACGAATCCACCCCTGTTACATATTATGGCGACTCTCTTTGTAACTAGGTGTCCTCAGACTCTTCTTCTAGGAGAATACCAGTGCATTCTCGGCAAAGATGACTAGTACCACGACATAAACTACAGTGAAATGGGATACCAAGAAAATCTAGCTTCTTCATGTAGTGACGACCTCGCCACTCAATGTCCAAGACCTCAGGAAAATCACTATGGATATCCACTTCGATGAGGACTCTTGCCATTTTCCTTGAAAATTCGTCATGGTTGTTGGATCAACTGCAATGAACTTCCCCAAAGATTCCCTTATGGCTTGCAGATCACCTACATTCCACATGTGAATCAATAGGCCAAGCATTAGTACCCAAAGGTGACAGAACTGAAATTGTTCTATCACTGGGTCAAATTCCACTCTCTAGCGCTTGAGCATTAAACTACAACCCCCATTCACCCATGTCGATTCTAATAATCTAGTAGCATCCTCCAACGTTTTACAGACAAATCCCATCCACCCATTAGTCAAATAGAGTATTTTCAAAGTGTAACCCAGAACTGATGTCGATTGATTCTCCAACCATTCCAAGAAGTTACCCTCGCTTAGATACGGGTAGGATAACCTTCCAACCACCCCGCAGAGTGCTAACCTAATGACTTCTTCTAGGCCCACATCAGACCCCAAGACCATCTTTTGGACTTTCATGTTCACCTTCTAAGAGTTGTTCTGGATGCATGTCGAAAAGGGAGCTTTGGGATCATTTCTACCCTTCTGTGGTGAATAAACCCCCCTGATAATAGGGTGGGTAGAAGGACTAATAGTTCTAACTTCCACTGGCTATGAGGGTTTAGGAACCGTCATAGAATTGGTAAAATAACTAAAGAAAGCAGGTTTTTGGCTACCTGAAGTACCAAGTTCAGTTATTAGAGAATATGTCATAGTTCCTAGCATTTTTTTCACATCATTAGTTAAATGTAATGAATGACCCTGGCCCCCACTAAGTGCATCAATATTCGAGAACAAACCTTCATGCTACCACCCCAACTCATCTTCTACTTTCATTAAATCTAAGATGTAAATATATACGTTATTTAAGGTTTTTTGCGCCATGTGTCCTCCACTCTAGGACACTCAAATTAGATGACAGGAGGTTCAATTTCCTAGAATGGAAAGAAGAGGCCCAACCTCAAACTCCAATGGTGAAAACCTGTAACTAAAAAACTCCAGTAATAAATAAGTAATAAAACCAAACATTTGATAAGAGACTCGGTCAGTTCAACCAATAAGTTAGTCTGTAAAGATGGAACAAGGAAAAGGTACCATGCCCATGGTAAAATTTGATAGAGCTCCTTCAAGCGCCTATGAAGAACCTCGCTAGACTACTAACCCCCCCCAAAAAAAACTCTAAAAGAGCTCATCTACAATACTAACCGGACATATAGATTTGGCTATCAAGCGCACTCTCTGCTAAACAATTGGGTTTCCTTCAAGGTAGGAGGATCCAAGATGCTATTGAAGTTGTCCATGAAAGCCTACACAGTATTAAAAATAAAAAGTTAAAATCCTTGGTTTTAAAATTGGAGCTAAGGAAAGCCTATGATTGTGTGGATTGGGACTTCTTAAGACTTATCCTAATCTCAGTAGGTTTCGGAATCCAGATGACCAATTGGATTATGGCCTGTGTGACATTCTCAACCTTTTCAGTATTAATAAATGGTGAAGCCACATAGTTTTTTAGAAATAGAAGGGGATTGCGCTAAGGGTGTCCACTATCACCCCTTCTTTTCATCTTAGTCATGGAAGGGCTTATCTTATTAATGAAAAAAGCGCTTGGTGAAGGTAATATTGCAGGTATAAAATTTTCACATCTATTTAAGATTCTTCATTTACTGTTCGTTGATGATGTTAATATTATGACGAGGGCATCTTTAAGAGAATGGTGGGAAATAGACAAAATTATTTGTTTATTTTGTAAAGCTTCGGGACTAACAGTAAATCAGTCAAAAAATACAGTTCATTATGCAGGGATATTGGGAAGTGAACTTGCTCCCTTTGAGAATCTTCTTCCATACTCTTTTTTCGATCTCTCTTTGGCCTTCAAATATTTGGAATATTTTTTAAAGACTGGTGCATACAGGGCAGAAAATTGGGACTGGCTGCTAACAAAAATTACAAAGAGAATAGAGTTATGGTGCAGCATGTGGCTTTCTTTGGGGGGTATATACACTCTGGTGAAAACTGTGCTCGAAGGCCAGCCAGTTTATTGGATGTCAATGGAATCTATTCCTTAATCAATACTAAAACAAATATGAAAATTGATGTTTAAATTATTGTGGAATGGAAACAAAGATACTCATAAACTCCACCTTTGCAGATGGGATTTACTCTCAAGACCAAAAAAGAATGGGGGCTGGGGACTTAGAAATCTTGTACTGTTTAATACAATGCTCAATGTTAACACATTGTGGAGGGCCCTGACTCAGCAGGGGATTTCACACAACGTTCTAAGGGATAAGTATCTAAAAAATTCTATTGTTATCAACTGGTACAGGCTGGAAAGTCAAAAAGTAAGCATCGCATCAAGGATGTGGAATAGCCCAGTACAAACTATTCATGTTATAATACATTGGCTAAGTTGGTCCCCAGGAAAGGGACATTACATTAATTTAGGCAGAGATCGGATCCTTGGTTTGGGGACAAAGTCATTCCTTTCGGAAGAGTTAAGAGCTATTATAAATCATAAAAGAATCACTACATTGGCCCTAGCCTCTATCTCACAAGAACTGATTACTTTATCCGAGGCATGGGTTAGTAGTATGGATTTAGGGCTATCAGGTAGCTTAGTGACTGAATGAGATCATTTTTGTGATAATTTAAATGAAGCTGGGGTATCACTCCACGAGGCTGAAGACTCTTTGATCTAGACGGGAGGGGATTCATCAGGGAGGATGATTGTAAAAACCATTTATACAACTCTCATTTCAACTCAAGAGTTGCCACTAGTGAGCGGATGGAAAAACAAACTTTAGAAATAGAACGTGCAGCTGAAGATGAAACTTTTTATATGGATGGCAACCAACAATAAGGTATTAACATGGCAAGTATTGCAAGGTAAAGGATTGTAGGGTCCTGATCTTTGTCCACTTTGTAAAGCTGATAATGAAGATGTCGACCATTTGTTGATACATTGCTCCTTTACTCAGTCAGTTTGGAATAAAATTTCAATCCTGCTTAAACAAAAGTTTCATTGGAAGGGCCTCTCCCTAAGTGACTGTTTAGATTCATGTTTAAAGGACAAATCGGTCCCAATCAAGCTGGTTGTTCACCTTTTTTGGTATGTTTGGATTGAAAGGAATCAAGTTACATTCAAGGATAAATCCCCCTTGATTTGGGCAGTAATTTATAAAACTATAAGAGCTCAAAGTCCATGTACCTCTTCCCAAAGTTTGCATTCTATCAAATGGAGTCTGATTTTCCAGGGGATTGATCATATAATTTCCTTTTTTGATTGAGCGTCTATTCTGAAGGGAATGAACTATGGGGTTGTGGCAGTCATTAAGTTCCCTGATCGGAAAGATTATAGATGGCATATCAATGGAGAAAATGGTACAAACTCAAAATCTCAGCTGTTGGGCACTTGGGTTTCTTTAACCTTAGCAAAAATATGGAATATACCAAAGATTAAATTTATGGGGGATTCGAAGGTGATAATAGACTGGCTCAACAAAAATAATAATTTAAATGCCATCGACATTGAAGTCTAGAAGCGCACAACCAAGGTATTATCTTGTCATTTCCAAGAAATCAGCTACCTCCATATCTACATGGAGCATAATAAAGAGGCAAATCACCTATCCAAACAAGCCCTGCTTGGTCCTACAGGTATATTAACATATTATTTATGGGAAAATGGAAAGGTTGGTCCACCTCACCATCTAAAGCTTTTCTAACCTTTGTATTACAGTTATATATTGAACTAATGGTAGTTTGTGAACTTATGTGGTATTTGAGTGGTGATTCAAGGAATCATTATCTTTTGAGTCAAGAGTGATTGGGTCCTCATTGCAATAATTTGAAGCTAAGGACTGATGTATGCATTTTATTAAAGATGTGGTTAACCTTTGTTGAGTCATCAAGGGCAAAGTTAAGAGACTTGCGGTTGTATATTTTGTAGTTTTGTTTTTTGATGGAACTATGGGAATACATTTCTCTGTATGGTATATGCTGATGTAAATGAGATTATAATCTTAATATAATTTCGAGCAAATTTTCTATTGGAAAAGAAAATCAATCAAGCATGATTTTAAGGGGCCTGAAGTGAATGAGTGGGGCAAACTTTACCTCACATGCTTCAAATTATATCTCCACGCATTAATTTTGTAAGTCAAAATTTTAAAACCCCATCTTATTTATTCTCAACATGACTATCTGAAATAAATATACCCCTTGGAAAGCCTTTCACCAAATATAAAAAATAAATGGTGGTGTTGCGATGTGTCATATTTTTTTTTTTTTTTATATTTTAAAATTGATTTTGAAAAATATGAAATATCGTTAATATTGATTTAGAAAAATATAAAATATTGTGAAACCATTCTATCTATGAGAGCCAAGGGCTTGTAATTTTCATTTGAACACATTAATTGTTTGTAGTTTTAACATGTGTTTGATTTTTATGATTAGCATCCCAATTTATAGATGGTTTGCTAGGATATATATATAGGTTAATGGTTTAAAAGTATGAAGGTATTTAGTGAAAGCGTTTTTAGTCAGAATTAATGGGTTTTTAATCACAAATATGGTTTTATATGGTCATAATTTCATATGCTTCAAATATTTTTCATCGTCACAATAAATGAAAGGATGAGATTTCAACCATTATCTTCCTTGCATCACAAAGTATGTACATTCTTCATTAAGGGTGATTAACATGATTAAAATAATAAACTCTATTGCTCCTAAATTTTTTACTATAAGTTCAATGCATTTAGGTTTTTAACTGCGACCTATGGATAAACTAGTTCTTTACCACATGGTCATTTTTAAATATATCGGATTTTGTTTCTTTACCATGGCTAGCCATACAGAGGATTTTTTTAATGTGGCACATTTCCTCATCTAATCGTTGTGGTGCCATGGCACCATGATAATCCTTGGTGTCATGAATGTGGACGAGCTTCCCTCTACTGTCTCGTTGCACTATGATGTGTAGCAATTCATTTTTTAATGGAGTGTGATATGTGGGAATCCATTCATTTTTTTCACAGAGTGTGAATCGTGGCATGGCATGCCGTTAAATTTATGTCCATGTCTGGCATTTCAATTTATTCCCACCTCTCATGTTTCTCATCATATATATGTAGTTACAATTTCCATATTATGATTGTAGAGGAATTGCGGTTGGAGCACAAGCCAGAGGTTGATTACGGCTTCTGATATTTTGGACTTGGAAGAAGGCTAACTGAGCTAATCATCAAGCAAGACAAGGTAAGATATTTCTCTGTTTCTTTAAAAATTTTGGAATTGGTTTCCAAAAATGATGATTTTTAGGTTATCTCATTTATTATGATTTCTAGGTTATCTCGTACATACTATTATTGTACATGAATTGCATATCTATTGGATGCATTTGGAGCACAAACAGGATTACAAACTGGGCAGAAGGTTAAGAAAGTTAAGGTAAGATATTCCTCTCTCTCTTTAAAATTTCTGGAATTTATTTCCTTAGATTATGATCTCCAATATACACACGGATTTAGGTTTTAGGTTTTGCATGCATGTGGGTCGACCATTGAACCCACAGTTACCATTGAACCTCCTTTCAATGGTTGTATCGTATACTAGTTTGATTGCATGCTATGTGTTTTAGTAAGATTGCAATTAGGTTTCAGAAAAATTTATCAGTTATCATGACTTTTAGTACAAATAGCTAATGAATATCATGCTCAATTGCTAGCATGCCATATAGATTTGCAAGCGCCAACATTTGTTTTCCATGGATGTTTGTTTGCCTAATTTACTAGCAAACCTCATTATATTGTGTAAATTTAATATTTGTTTGTATTGAATACCAAAGAACAGACCAAAAATGATTTGGGGAAATATTTGTGACAACAACGAAAGTGAAGATATAAAAGTGACAACATCTGAATTTTTTGAGAGGATTCAATGATTTCAATTTAACAAAGACACGATAAAAAACTCTTAACCAACTTGAGAGAGCTTGGACTATCACCTTGTTCTTTTCACCGCCTTTCATAAGTTTTTTTTTTTTTTTGTTAGTTTGTCTGTGACATGTGGGACTAATCTGTGGCTAAGAAACCGCGACTCAGGGGCATCTAAGCCATCAAAATCACCCATGGATCGCACTTGACCTGAGCCACACCAACCCTTAACATGGTTGGATTTTTTGTCCCCACAAGTTTCGAACAGGTGACTTTAACATCATGGAGTGCCTTAACAACACACTCCATCACTAAATGTCCTACACCTCGGGGACTTTAAAATTTGAAGGACATGGGGATGGGCTTTGATCTACTTATGTGTGCACGGGTCACGATACCATTTAATATAGTATCTCTGGGTGCAACCACACATTCGACCACTACCTCAAGGTGCCCCCATGGCTCCAGGTAAAGCCCTCACAAGAATTGAACCTTGCCCAACAGTGAAAAACTCCTCACTTTCCATTATTGGATCCAACCCATTTGGGCGAAAGGTATGCGGGCTTGGCCTAGTTAAGCTTTGTTCCGCGACTAGACCACTTCCTTCCTCGAGTTTGAGAACAAGACCTGACCTTCGTTGTAAGAACGACTTTACCATCCAACCGCCTCCACCGACCTTCCTTTCATAAGTTCTTTCAACATAACGTCACCATCTTTATTTTTTAAATATGCTAATATCACTGCCATGTATTCTTCTTACGACTCCTTGTGTCTATCATAGAGTTGTTGAATGTATATGTTGTTAACAATAGTATAACCGTCCACGTGCTCGTCTAAAAGAAACTTTTCTCCTGAATCTCCTTCCAGGATCCTTCTCAACTTTAAGATACGATCATATGAAACATTACAATATCATATCATATCATATTCGTTTAATGGATGACATTGTTTAACTTTTAGTGTAATGGATGACATTGTTTAATATTTTATTAATTTGTTAATTCACATATTTGTTCAAGTTATATTACCATATATTACAGAAGAGATTGCAGGTATCGACAGGGGTATAAGTGATACGCCTATGACACTGCATGTTAAGAAGACGGGTTCTCCAAATTTAACCATGGTTGATTTACTCACGATAACGAGGGGTCATGTGCATGGGCAGCCACAAGATATCTATGAACAGATAACAAATATAATCAAGCAGTACATTACT
The DNA here is from genome assembly GCA_010110895.2 of Picea sitchensis. Classification (NCBI taxonomy): domain Eukaryota; kingdom Viridiplantae; phylum Streptophyta; class Pinopsida; order Pinales; family Pinaceae; genus Picea; species Picea sitchensis. Next base: position 54,141 of record SNQJ01S0014695.1, read on the forward strand.
CCAGTTTTTTTCGGTTATTTTCATTTGCGTTATTGCATTTGCTTGTTTTTAAAATCTGAATGCATATAGTTGATACTGAAAAAAGATCTCTTTTTTGAATGCTGTTGATTATTTATGGAAACCTAAAATGCTCTCGTTTCACTCATCTTAAGTGGCTCTTTCTCCTCAAAATATAAGAGCAGTAGTGAATTGGTCCCTTCTGCTCTTATATAGAATGTTAGCAAGCCATTGTCAGCTACCCATGCCTTTTGCATCACAACAGATGGAGGAAGGTATTGGACATTGGTTGTTGAAATAGGTTCTTCATAACTTATAGACTGTACATCATCTGGATATGGATATGATGACACCGATAAACCCATATCTGACACCCAACCCAAATCGATACCTGCTTAATTTATGGTTCAAAGATATTCAGACTACCGAAAAAAAGTATCAGGGCTACACAACATACACAAAAATTGGGGTTCCCTCAGGAAGCATCTCTTGGCTGCATAAATTTTTTTAAGTTGGTATTTAAAAATTCTTCTTCATTCATGTATGGGGCTTATAGTTCGGTAGTGAAACATGTCAACTTCTAGACATTTACTTGACATACGAATTTGCACAAATATTATATCTGAAATAGAAACTCAGCAATGTTCATGGCTGAACCTGTCGATACATGCCACTCTGGACGATACTCAACTCGATAGCAGATATATAGGGATCATCGGTATCAAAGGTTTTGATGAGGAAAATGTAAAATACACTTGGATTTGGATTTACCATAGTTTTGTTTCTCATAGTCAACATGAGCTCTTCCTATCTCCCATCTCTTTTGGATCCATTTTAACCTCTGCAGAAACATAAGTTTTTAACCATTAAACCCATTCCCACTTAAGTTGTACAAAATCCTTTAATATCTATAATAATCTTATAATATCTATAATTAATAATTTAATATATTTAAACTGTAAAAATACACAAGTTTTTAATCATTAAACCTACTCCCACTTAAGTTATACAAAATCCTTTAATACCTATAATTAATAATTTAATATTTATTATTGCATTGTTTCATCAACTAATATTTTCACCTCAAGCATCGATTGACTCATTGTTATAATCCATTGATTGATTCATTGTTATAATCCATTTCACTTGCTAAGTCTAGTGAATTTTTTTATTTGGTTTAAAGTACTAAATTGTATGGAAACTTTTATAATTAATTATAAACAACAATATACTCATTGTGTCAATTATCTTTTTTTTTTAAGTATATATATATATATATATATATATATATATATAATTTTACTATCTTGAAAAACAAAGTTGTAAAATTACATATTTTTCTGTTGTTAGTATATATTATGAAATAAAAAAGATAAAGACTTTATCAACTATCCATTTAGGTCATTACATTAATATGTCAGAAAAAACAGATTTTGTAGCAGTTGTTAGTGTTGGTACAAATTTTTTTTAGTCACCCCTGATCAAAGGGGAATGTTCGTGATCTTCCTTAAAGGGTCTATGATAATACTGATGATATGAGTCATTATCCACTTCTAAAAATCTTATCTTCCCTTGAACCAGCTGAAGGCCTTCTTTAGAAAGTGAGCCTGCACCTGTGTTCTTTTCCCTATAAATGTGTATGCAAGGAAAATCATCAAAGATAGAAATAATGTGAGAAACTTCAATCATCAATGGTTGTAGGTGTGTGTTTCTACATCTTTGCCCCCTTTGATCCAATTAATCACTAGCATAGAGTCACCATAAAATTGAATGGACCGGAAAAAATATTCTATGGCAAAGCCAAGAAGGTTTTTAAGAGGGGATTTTTGCAAAATTATTAGTTCTTGATCCAAAACCCATAGAAAATTTATAATAGTGTGAATCCAAGATGTAAATATCAATCCACCACCACATCTAGTTTAGTTGTGAAGCTCCATCAAATAAATCCAATGGGATGGTCTTGTCTATCTGTGGGTCCCTCATTGCACGAATGGGGTGGGATGGGGTGTCTTTCACCTAAGGATAAAATGAAAGAATATTGATGTTGTTAATTGCAACAACCTCTGGACACAAGAAACATTCTTGAAAGATAATCTTATTCTGGGAAATCCAAAGGACCCAATTGATAATCAAGGGGAGAGCATGATACAACCCGTTGATTGGCATGGAAATCCATTGTTGATAAGGGTTCTCAATAGATTCACCTTGTCACGAAAAAATAACGCACAAAAACCTATAGGCCTCAACCCACACCTGTTTCGTAAACAGACAATGCATAAACATATGGGCCTGAGATTCTGAGTTGTTCTTGCATAAAACACACCATTGAGGGCCTTCAAAACACCTTCTTTGTAATTTATCCTAGGTCGGTGCTTTGTTTTCTAGAATACACTGTTGAAGAGTATAATCTCTCATGTCTTCTAACTGTCTCTTATCTGTCAATTAGGACTTAGTTGCATTTATTATGCTCTAACTAGCTCGAGTTCATGCTTATCTATTTTTAGCTAATTAGTTGATTCAGTTACAGTTAAGGTTGTACGTTGTAATATATTTATTTATTGTTAATATGGAGAAGGGCATTAGTCGCCCCTGTTGTTTTCTGAATTTGGCCTTTGCACATGAATTTTTTCATACACCACATGAACAATCTCGACTTAGTTGGACACTTCATTTTCCATAATCGTTTCCACCACCAAATCACATACTTGTTGAAAATCTCCTCATTTAGACACACATATCCCAAATTTGGAGTGTAGTTGCCTTCTTTATCATGATCCCATATCAAATCATCTTCTCGATCAATTAGTCAAATATGGGAGATCTTCAATGCATCAATGTATGCATTCCAAATAACCACTTATTCATCATTCAGATCCAAATCATAACTCGATATCCAACCTTGAGAAAAAAGAGTAGTTGCGAGAGGATTTGCAATCTGGTTGAGGTAATAATATCGACGATCATGTAACAGGTTTTGCATTTATGACGGTAAGATGTGGTTCTATCTACTGTCTTCCCAAGGATCAGCTCTGATCCACACCTTCCTCCCATTGCCAACACACCATGCTAGATTATCCCCAATAAGATCGAAAGATCGAATCATTTATTTCCATAAAATGAAAGCACTGGTGTGGCTCTTGGATGGAGAATGAACCTAGTACAAAAGCAATTTTGGAGAAATATATTTTTATTTTGTGACTAAAGTCCATAGGATGGTTATTTTTAACATCCTCCACACACATTTGGTCCCCAACACCTTGGATAAATGAAAAATATTTTTCAGTCCCCAACCACCCAATGCCTTTGGGACCACAATTATTTCCCAGCACAACCACAAAATTACAAAATGATCCTTATTTCCCCGCCAAAGGAAACAAAAGAAAAGACATCGAACACAATCCAATATGCCCTTTGGAATCCAAGAGAAGGACATCCAGTAAATAGGGATGGCCTCCATAACCATTTACCAATACTAGACGTCCTGCTCTGGATAACCACTTATGACTCCAATCTTGTAGCCTCTTTTCCAATTTGACTATGAGCCACTGCCAATCCTTCTTTTGATATTTATAATGTTTCAGGAAGAAACCCAAATATTTGATTCTAGCCTCAAAATATGTCTAAGGAAAGGAAAAGAGTGATTGATAATGGTGGATCTCAACTTCATTCATATTGTAACATGGAAATGATGACTTTACCTCATTGATTTGTATACCGGTAGCACAAGAAAACATATTCAAATATTCTACCAATTTGTCAGCATCTCTGAAGGATCCATCACAAAAGATGAGAATGTCATCAACAAATAGTAAATGGGAGATGTACAACACCTTAGAAATCATGATTCCTTTGAAATTTCCATTCTATTTTTCACTTACAATAGTTTGGTTGAGCCCTTCATCAACTAACATGAAAACGAGTGGGGAAAGAAGACACACCTGACGCAAGCCTTTCTCCACATGAAAAAACTGAGAGGGTGAACCATTGATTAAAACAACAAAAGAAACCGAATTGATACAAATCATTACCCAAATGATAACATGAACTTCATAACCAAGGTGGGTAAGCATGAGCTGAATGTACAACCAGTTTACCCAATCATATGCTTTTGATAAGTCGATCTTGTGGATTGGACCTTTAGAATTTATGGATTTGAGACTGTGAAAAACTTCTTGAGCCACACCAATTTCCTCGTGGATTTTCTTTCCTTCGAGGAACCCAAATTATTCTTCATTTCTAGTTATTGAAAGGACTTATTTTAGCATTCTAGCGATGATTTTATAGATTCTGTTGCAAAGGAATATAGGCCCGAAATCCTCAAAAGAGGCAGGATCATCTTTTTTTGGAATTAGACCAATAAAATTCATGTTGAAGGAATTCAGAATCCTGTCAATCACCCTTGCTTCTTCCTCAACCCTTAGAAGAATGACACCCACAACTTCATAGGCATCAAGAAAGAATTCGACAAGCCATCCATTTGGTCCTAGGATTTTATCTTTCTGAAAGTGGTGCAAGATATCCTGGAGCTCCTCAACATTCATCACTGCCACCAGATCCCGATTGTCCTCATCGAAAAAATTTGGAAATAATTGAGATATCCTTAAAATCTCCACAATTGAAGGTCTCTCTTGAGCTTTAAAGAGGGTTTGGAAGTGTTATTTCCCAAGTTGGGCTAAGCATTAAAAGGAGTTAATGGGTTGACCCCATGAGTCTTTCAAGCTCCATATTGTGTTGTGAATTCTTCTCCCCTTGGCTTAAGCTTGATTTTTTTTTGTATTTTCATCCCCACTTTTGAGCCAAATTGCCTTGATTTTAAGCCTCCGAGCTTCCTCTTGGTCTAATATAAACTTTTTGTGCTTGTTCTCAATCTCTAGCATGGCTTATTTTGTGTTATTGGTTAGGAATCCACCTCCTTCAGAAACATAAATATCTTGTAAATACTCTTTGACATCCTTCAAGGATCGAGCATCCTTGACTTTCATATGATTAGCCCATCTGATGGTGGCATGCTTCAACTTCTTAATATTTTTTTTAAAACATGAGACATTGTGGAATGGAATATTTCTGGATCAAAAGGGGTCCAAGAGTCTCCAAGAAGTGATTGAAACTCCTCCTCCTTAAACCATATTGAATTAAATTTGAAGGGGATAGAGGGTTTCTGCCTTCTACCTTCCATCTCTAGAACAACTGGTAAATGATCTGAATCCTCACCACTACTAACCCATTGTCTAAGGTTTATAATCGACTTATGTATATTCCCATATACAAAATTTCTTTTGTAAATGCGCATATAACAAATTTCTTTTGTAAATGCACATATATGGAATCACATTGTATATGCACATTTACGGAAGTGCTTCCATAAAAGCGCATTTACAGAATCCGACTTCTGCATATGCTCATGTACAGAAGTTAACTTTCGTATATGCACATATATGATGTTAGCACCCTATAAATTTTACGTCGATTTATGGGTGATTTTGTAGTGCCAGAGCTTAAAATGTTAAAGTGCTCTTGGCATTGAATGCATTGTTTATTAGATCAAAATCTTAGTTTCATTTGGAAAAAAATTATAATTTTGCCTCGCTTATATTTTCGGGCTTGCTAAAGTTTATATACAAGGTTTAATGAAGTTTTATCAAAATGGTGGGCCCAATCCCCACTCAACTACCAAAGTCCACAAGCATCAAAGCCGAAGCACTAAGTCCAACACCAAGGTAGGTTATTGTTTTCTAAGCATCAAAGCCGGAGCACTAAGTCCAACACCAAGGTAGGTTATTGTTTTCTTTAAAAAGATGGTTGGGCCTAAGTCATCGAATCGTAATCTCTATGGAACCAAGCACCAAATTATAATTCAAGCGCCAAGCCATGGAGGAGGATTCCACAAGGGAATCTATGATTTCACTACACGTCTATATATAATAAATGCATCGACACATAAAAATAGAAAAAGGAACACCTTTTCCTGTCAATATGGGATATCCCCTCTACATATAAAACAAAGACACAATGGTGTCAGTGCTATTTCTGTGTGTTGAGAGGGGTTTCAATATATGCAGCGTCTAGCTCAGGTGTAGAAAGAACAACGCAATGCCTACAGGTGTCAAGGAAAAGTAACAAAGTGCTCACAAGTGTCACCGCTCAGGAATTGAGATTGCATGTTCATCAATGTTTCTTCTGGAATTTTCTAGATATGTGTTAAATTTTTGTATGGAATGTGCTTCGTGTGACTATTTCAAGAATGGAGAAATGTGTTATTCAAACCTTAATATACCAATTTCTCACTCCAAAATCCTCAAGTGTCCAAGGAGATCACAGGTGCCAATAAGTTTCCAATTGTTTCGATAAATATTTCTTATGCTCAAAAAAATTCCAAGCACGTTGAGTTGTTATAGAAGGGAGCTCGTATCTATTCATTGGTGGTTTAAACGCAAAGGGTGCCAATAATGATCAAAACCCCAATCAACGAGATGTGAAATGAAACCACCAAACAACATGTATCTAAATGTTGAGAACTGAGCGCCAAATGTATAAGAAAGGAAACCTACAGAAAACACCATCTAAGAAGCATATTGAGTGTGAGGAAACCTAATTCTTCACTAAACACCTTTTTGAGAGGAACAAAGCTAAAATAATGCAATCTAATGCATCAAAACTAAGCATCAATATTCTCATAAATGGATGTAGTATGGAAGTTAAAGAGAATGCCGATGCAACTCTTTTTATCTTTTTCGTTGTTCATGAATGTAATAAATTAATTGGAGCAATGCCAGAAGTCATTCTCGCCTTGGAAAATCTTCTTCTGGACAGAACTGTCAGAGGATGGTTGTTGGGTGCATTTTTTCCTTGGTGGATTTGAGTCTGAAGTTTTGGGAGCAAAATGTTTCATCACATAAGTGTAGCAGAGAAGGATGTACAGTGTTTTGTTGTTGCTACTACCGGATCAGTGAAAAATCCTCTGAACAACATTTTATATGAGGTACTTGGAACCTGTAATGCTTGCAGTTAAGTCTGCAATGTGGAAGTTTGCTGGAACTTGTATCCTTTAGTGGATGCTTCATCTTTTATGTTGTTCATTTTCCATTAAATAATTTTGTGGAGAGTCTCGATGGCACCCTTAGAATTATTTACAAAGATCATACAACAGATTAGAATTGAAAAAGAACCCTTGTTGCGCAACCTGTTGCACATTTCTTGTAGGTTTTTGTTGTGCAGCGACCTTGCTGTGCAATTGTGACAGAGAATCTAGAACGCCTCTAGATCAGCCTGTATGAGTCAGCAAGACATGCCATCTCATATGTAACAAATGTCAAGGTGAAAGAACATCAGGATATGGATTCGAAGATCTCATTTGTTTAGTTGTCATGATGTAATTAATGAGTCAATTTTGACTCCTTTTCAACAGTTAGTTCATATTTTATTTCCAGAATATTTTGTAACTATATATTAACTTAGATAGGGATTTGAAATTGAATTTTGGAGGATAGAAGATGTATTTTCTATATATTTTGTGATCATTCATGAACTCAGGGTGGGCGAGTGTGTGAGGAATAGATTATTGTGTGCATGTTGTAGAAACTATTTTATGAGATTAATGCAAATTTGTGGACCATAAGTGCCTGGAATTTTATTCCAGAGATTCATGTGATTGTGCCTCTTTATGCTTGACATATTTTCCACAATTTAGATATCAAGAAGGAGATGATGCTGCTCTTCATTTGATTAAATTTCACATGCACATACGTAAGGTAGGGGTTGAATTTCATGAGGACTATTTGATGAATATGTTTATGGTATAAGGAAGTTGGCTTCCGTATATGCGCATATACAGAAGTCAACTTTCGTAAATGCATAGAAATGTTTCTGCATATGCGGATACATGAAAGTGGTCTTTCATGTATGCACATATACATAAGCCTACTTCTGTAAATGTGCATTTACAGGAAGCCTACTTTTGTAAATGCATATATACAAAAATGCTTCCATAAATTTGCATTCACGGAAGTAGGATTTTTTATATGCACATACATGAAAGTCGACTTCCGTATATTTGCATATGGCACATTTATAGAAGTTGGCTTCTGTATATGTGCATATACAAATGTTGGCTTCTGTATATGCGCATATACAAAAGTCGCACATATGGAAGTGGACTTCCGTAAATGTGCATATACAAAGGCCACCTTTAGTATATGCGCATATACAAAAGTTGTGCATATGGAAGCTTACTTCCATATATGTGCATATATGGAAGCCAACTTCTGAATATACGCATACATGGAAGTTGACTTCCATAAATGGGCATTTACGAAAGAAGGATTTCGCAAATGTGCATATACAGAATTTTGCTTCCATATATATGCATATACAGAAGCTAACTTCTGTAAATGCGCATATTTGGAAGTTGGTTTCCATATATGAGAATATACATAATCGTTTACGTATATGCTCATATATGGATGCTTGCGTTTATGAATGTTGGCTTCAATATATGTGTATATATGGAAGAAAGCTTATGTATATGCACATTTACAAAATCTTTCTTACATATATGCGCATATACGGAAGATGACTTTGGCTTATGTATATGCGCATATATAGAAACTGAAGTCGGCTTCTTTATATGTTCATTTATAGAAGTGTTTTCTTAAATGTTCATATACGGAAGTGCTAACGTAAATGTGCATATACAGAAGCCAAATTTTGTATATGCGCATATATGGAAGACGAATTTTGTATATGCACATATATGGAAATGGGATTCCATATATGCACATATATGGAGGTTAGCTTCTATATAAGAGATGTGCATATACAAAAGTCAAATTCTGTATATACCGATATATAGAAGCCCATATTCATATTTATATTCAATTTAATATTCATATTTATTAGTTTCATAACCATTCCAAAACTAAGGGGTTGTATAATGTTTTTGATTTATATGTTATTACAAATGAGTGTGTAACGACCCTACCGTTACGACAACAAAAGTGACATACAACAGGTAAGATTTTTTTTTTTGCGTTAGGAATTATACATCACAATTAATAACAACATCATTGACACATCATCCAATATACTAACGAAACAATAGTAACACATTATCAATCATTCACGACATAAATCCGACACATTATTTCCATGAATAATGATAAACATATCAAAGCATTAACACAAATAAATAGCAGCCCATAATCATTGCATTCATACAAATAAATAATGACTCATAAACAATATGAGTCATAAAGCGCTCAACTCTTCTCATCAGGATAATCATCAGATAACACCATGATGACATGACATAACATAACGCTAACTTAAGGATCATAAATATAATAATAAAAATGACATAAGATACTACCCACCCAACCTACCCTGTGTTAGAAAAACAGGACCACGGAGCAATAAAATAAAACAAATGCAGAAAATAAAACACAAAAGATACACAATACAAGAGAGACACAGATTTACGTGGTTCACCCAGTGTGGGCTATGTCCACCAGAGAAATTGCTAGGTCCTTCCTTTATTATTATCCAGTAAATGAAGGGATACAACCTACAACAAAACCCGTTGTAATTTCCTCTTCTTTCTCTCACAGTCTCCTCTCTCAGAATACAATATTCACCATCGACCATAGCCACAATACATTTCCCTCATAAAAGAGGGTTGCCTTCTAGGGCAAAAAAACCTAACATAATCTCTATTGTTAGATCTGCGACCTTATAATGAACGGTCCATATTTACAATGAAATTACAATATACATTTACAAGGCAATTTTTCCTTCAGGGGCTTTGCCCCCAAACCCCCGCTGGGGGCCCGCTTGCCCCCGGACCCCGCAGAGGGGGTACCCCCCCTTTGCACTCCCCCGTGTTGAAGAGTGTACATACTTCTGGGGTGTAAATGCTTCATGGGGTATAAACACGGCTAAAAGTAAGGACCTCTGAATCAGGAAGATTATTAGGCTCCACAACCAACACTCTGCAAGGTTAGGACCTCCAGGACACATAAGCAACACTCAAGCCCAGGATCCAATTGATTTTGACCATTTAAGATCTCAGGGTTGGAGACTATTCTGAGGAACAAGGAGGTGTCTAAATCCCGCTAAATAAATCACATCTCATATCTCTATAGTAGACCATCAATCGTACATTAATATAGTTTCGCTAACGCAAGAGTAAGCTAGTTACTTATTCGTCAATTATCAACATTCTTCTGTGGCGCAATAAATCAATTACTTAATCATGTACGTATCAACAAATAAATGACGCAAGAGAAAACAACCTTATCATAATCATAAGTCAACATACTAATGGTGCAAGAGTAGTTCTCAACCTTATTCCATGGCACAAAAGTAAACAATTTGAAACCAATCATACTATCACCTAATTAACATTATTAAATGGCACGCAAGTAATCTAAGTACTTAATTCATCACACTCACATTAATTCAATGGTGCAAGAGAATCTATTTATTAACCCAGTTCATTTCATGAGCAATAATCTAATCACATAAGTCAAGGTGCAAAGAAAACTAAGCACATAACCAATCACACAACATTCATAATTAGTCATGGCGCACAAGAATTGTGGTTACTAAAGTAATCATATGCCACCAATATTTAAATGGCACAAGAATATAATCACTTTAGAATTCAACATCAATAAATTAGCAGTAATTAGCAATCAAAATTTAACATCAATAATTTGCATCAATTATAACCCTATCCAACAATCTAACTTGTTATGGAACATTCTAACAATCCAAGGTCGAGCCATGATGAATCAAGGCCTTCAATCATTGTTATAATTATACCAATTCACAAATAAATATAATGCATTGATTAATGATCATATCCAATACTTATCATCATAATAATATTATCCCCTAAAATAAACATGTTCGATCATTATCATTATAATATTATTGAACAATTATTTATTACTAAGGTCACACCATTATTACTATAGTTACGTGGAGTAAGGATTTACCATTAGCGAAATAATTACACTACTTGAATAAGAATTTATTACAATGAATAAATTGAATAAGAAATGAATTGAATACTTACATTGAATGAGAATTTATTATAATTTACATCGAATAGGAATTTATCATTAGGATTAACCATAAAAAACGTTACTATAAAAAGATGAAGTTCATTACTCATAGGATCACGTCACTTGACTTGTATGACTAACTTTTATTGCAAAGGTAATGATGCAACAACTCACACCTTATACCACACCAATAAAGGAAGACAATCGTAGACTCAGTCCAAGTTGCTCCTTCCACACAATTTTGGTGAACTTAAATACAACCGAAATCAATGCAAACAAATTGTTGAGTGAAAGGAAACCGAGGGTGGAATTTCTAGCGATCTCCTGGCATATCGCCAAGCATTAAAAACACTGGGAAATATAACACTGAGTGGGAAAAAGAAATATGATCATAGGGATCTAGGCATAAGCTTAGGTCTAAGTGTAAAACTGAGCGTGAAACCTATAAGTCTGAGTGTAAAAACTGAGTGCCATTTGAAGGACTGTGCATAAGGATATGAGCGCAATATAAATGAGGTATGAGCATAAAAACACATAGTTATTTCCTCTCAGAGGATACTGAAGGGATGATATGCAGCAAAAATGAAGTAAGAGGCGGGGCGACGGTGAAGGCAATTGTTTGGAGAGGGTTTAGTCATAACAATCCACACCTGGGGCACCCGAAAACATGGCATCAACTCTCCTAGAGACACACAACCAAGAAACAACAAACAAGCATGATCAACAAGAACAATCCAAGAGTGATAGCCAACCGATGGGATCTTTGTGGGATACGATTTGGCCCTTGAGCAGAAAAAGAAATATGCCAAGCATAAGGAAATTTACATGGAGGTCAAAGGGTAAGCGCATAAAGAAATACTGGTTGCTGAGGTTAAAACACATGAAAATTTTCAGTTTATTGAGGTTAAAATAAATGCAAGGGAAGGGATAATTCCTCTAAGATAAAAGCACACAAAATGGGGCCTATGTGTTGTGCACACACTGGTCTTGGTGTTGAGTGAAGGCACTGGGTGGAGGCATCCATGCCTGGCCATTTTTAAATAAAACGCAGAGCTTAAATTCGAAGGGAAATCTCATGCCCAGACAAAATGTAGATAAATAGTGTTGCAACCAAGCGATGCGTAAGGGGAGAGGCATAGTTCCATTACCTCCCCAAAATGAAGAAAATAAACTTTCTAAGGCTGAGGGATAAAAGTAATGCGTGGAGCATATGAGGAACTGATTGCTGAGAAAAAGAAAGGTAAGATTCGTTGAGGGTTGAAGAATTTGTTGAGTAAAATAAGGTAATCCAAATCACAGGGTAAATAGTGGTAAAATCGTTGGGTAATAACCAAGTAAAATCACATACTAGATAGTCAACTCAGAATATTTTAAGAGGGATAAGTTAGAGGGAGAGGTTGGGCGATTTAAAAACGCAGAGAACAAGGGTTTTCCCGACAAGTGACTACCTCAGGCAGAGGAAAACTTAATGAAATCTCAATCCAGAATCAATAAATCAGGAATTACCCCAAATATATATACAAGAAACACTTAAAACATTGCGACATCAAATAAAAATACAACAAACTTAATTTATTGGATTTACAAATTCAGTGAGGAGTATCGTAACCGAAGGTGACGAAGTCGAAGACATTCTTCTGTGCTTGCGCTTTGTCCAGCTCCTCACTTGCTAACTGTGAAGACCTCACTGGTACATCCCAGCCAATGCTAGGGGTACTCTTCTTCCCCCTTAGCCCCCCGAGCCACAAAGGGGCCACACACACACAACCAGAGACAAAATATAGCTCCCAACATGTCTCGCAAGGTTGAGCTACCACTCTATTCCTCAAGCTTGGTATCCCAACTCCCACAAGAAAAATAAGTCAAAGATATTATGGCAGCATAACCTTACGCATACCAGTCATGATCCATTCCTCTTCCCCGCCATTAATTTTATAGAGTTCTTCTTAGTGACCACTTGTCATTTGCACGTTTAATTCATTTTATTAAAAATTAATTAGGAAAAACTCTCCCCCATACACTTGTCACTCGATCCCTTAGTTGCACCAGAAATTCATTTATTTAATTTAATTTAATGTCAATTTCACTTACCCATCCTAAAAGAGCTCCTTGTTGTCCCTTTATTCCCTCTATTTCCATTTAATGACTGACGCGTTTCTAAAACTTAGTTGTGTTTTATTTAGGAACGCTCCTTAGTTAGACTAGACTAGATTCACTTCTATGTTTCCCATCTTTTTTACATTTATTTCCCTTCTTGTCTAAGTTCCAATTTGGCATGTCTTGCACATAATAAATAATCAACTCCTTAAATGAAATATTTCTCTTTTTAATTCATAGCTTGATTTTTCTTCATCCCCCTTTTATTAATTGATCATTTAGTTTTTAGTCTTCTTTCCCTATTTAGACCTAGGTTTAATTTTCGATTAGGCTTAGAATTTTTAAGGGAATTTTATAATTAATAAAAAATACTCAATTAACATTTATTTTAAGGCTGACAACGAGTGACTAGAGCCTGCACAACAAGATAGGTTTTGACAGTCACAGACAGAACAGAGCACAACATGGTTACTAAAGGGGACGGTAATGGAACCTCCTTATACAAGCAGGTAGTGGTGGACAGGAGGAAAGGACTACGAGGCAGAGGTTTCAAGGAACTAGTGACGAGCACCTCAAGTTCAGGACCGAAAAAGAATCAGGAAAGCAACTCGAAAAAAAGGGATCGCATGGGGGAAGAAGCCAGAGAAACCCAGAATGCAGTGCAAGAACCAGAGAACCCCAATGGGGTAGAAGGGCGCAACTCATGTAAACCTAAAACAAAACTAATACCCAAGGTAATACTAGAATACCCACAAACAAAAATCTTTCGAGACCAAATGAAGATGCATGCACTAAAGAAGTGAAAAAGTTTTCGGATGCCAAAATCATCATTCCTTTGAGATACTCTGAGTGAGTAGCTAACTTGGTCCTTGTAAGGAAGAAAAATGGGGAAATTAGACCTATGTGTTGATTTCAGGAATTTGAACAGAAGCTCCAAGAAAGATAATTACCCCTTTCCAAAGATGGAGAACATTTTGCAGAGAGTCACTGGTTCATCTAGGATGTCTATGATTGATGGATTTTCTAGCTACAATCAAATCTTTGTCTTTCCTGAAGATAGGGAAAATACATCCTTTACTACTCCTTGGGGCACATTCATGTATGCTAAAATTCCCTTTGTATTGATGAATGCAGGAGCCACCTTTCAACGAGAAATGGACATTGCCTTCATTGGGGAGAAGGATAGGTTTGTAGTCATCTATCTAGATTAAATTACAGTGTACTCAAAATCTAATAAAGAGAATTATCATCATTTGAAAAAGGTATTCCTGAAATGCAGAAAGTTTGGTATCTCTCTCAATCCTAAGAAGTCTTTGTTTTCTATAAAGGAAGGTAAGTTATTGGGGCACATTGTATTAACAGAAGGGGTAAGAATTGATCCAAGAAGGGTAGAGGCCATCCATACCTTATATTTTCCTAGATCCAATAAATAAGTTCAGTCTTTCTTGGGGAAAATCAATTTTCTAAGAAGGTTCATCTCTAAATTTGTGGAATTAGTGAACTACATTACATTTATCCTTAGGAAAGGGAATGAGGTGAAATGGTTATTGAGGCTCGATAATCTTTTGATCAGATCAAAAAGGTCTTGACTGAATCACCTGTGCTCATCATCCCTGACTATTCCAAGGAGTTTTTGATATTTTCCTTTGCCTCATTTGACACATTGGCTATTGTTTTTCTCCAGAAAAATACAGAGGGGTCAGAGCAGCCTATTTCCTTTTTCAGTAGAGCATTAAGGGATGCAAAAATGAGATATGATATCATGGAAAATAACGCTTATGCTTTGGTCAAAGCCCTCAAATCTTTCAGAATATATGTTATGCACTCAAATATTGTTTCATATGTCCCTTAAACCTCAGTGAAAGAGCTACTCATCCATCCTGACATAGATGGGAAAAGGAGCAAATGGATTGCTAAAATTATGGAATTTGACCTTGAAATGAAGCCCACTAAACTAGTGAAAGGATAACATTTAGCCAAGTTGTTGGCTGAATTGAATTACAAAGCTTTAGGGGTAAATTTCATGAACATAAACTCAGAAAATCAACAAGTTGAGTTTGTTGATAAAAGATCTCATGCCAGCCCAAATTTGGCAGAATGCACTTGGTATAAAGACATCATATATTTTCTGCATAAGTTGCATCCTCCGGATGGTTTGGACAAGAACAAGGTGAGATATTTGAAGCTTAAAGAAATCAGATATTGTCTCATTGATCATATCTTGTATTGGAAATATCCTCTGGGAGTTCCTTTGAGATGTTAGATCCACATGAAGCTCAAAGGGACATGACTGACTTTCATGACGGCTTATGTGGGGACCATCATTTTTGGAGAAACACAACTTATAATATCCTCAAAGATGGGTATTTCTAGCCTAGCCTTTTTACTGATGTTTGTGCAAATATTAGAGCTTGTGTCAAATGCCAAAAGTTTTCTGGAAATAAGTAGCTTAAATATTTTCCTTTGAAGTATATAGTGGCTTCTAGACCTTTTCGATAGTGGGATATTGACTTCATTGGGGAAATACATCCATATTCAAGTGGTCAGCATAGGTGGATTTTGACTTCTACTAATTATTTTACCAAGTGGATATAAGCCATTCCTACAAGGAATGCCTCCCACAAGGTAATAATTAGTTTTCTCGAGAATATCATGTTAATATTTGGTTGTCCAAGTAGGATTTTTACTGACAATGCCACTTCCTTCAAATCTGAACCATTCATCAAGTTCTGTGAATAGTATGGGATTACATTAGTCCATTCTAGTCCATTCTACTTCTTACTACCCCAAGGAAATGGTTTGGAAGAGTCCTCTAACAAGATCCTCATAAATATCATCAAGAAATTGTTAGAAGATAATAAGAAAGCATGGGACTCAAAGCTAAAATTTTCCTTATGGGATGATAGAGTTACAACAAAGAGGTCACTTGGTGTTTCCACTTTTCATATTGTATATGGGATTGAGGCTATCTTTCCTACTCAACTTTCCTTGCTTGTGGAAAAATTCCTCCAGGACTACCAAGGAGAACCTGATGATATGGTCAGGAAGATACAACAACTGGTAGAAGTACAACAGACTAGGGAACAACTACTTGGAAAAGAACAAGACCATCAGTAGAAGATCAAGTAGGCTTTTGACAAGAAGGTAAGCAAAGAATATTTCTAGCTGGGAGATCTAGTTCTCAAGTGGGATGCACCCAAGCAAGATAATGGAAAACATGTTAAAATCAAAGCCTTGTGGATTGGTCCGTTCAAGATTTCTGAGGTATTTTCAAATAACACTTATAAATTGTAGAACTTGGAGGATTCTGAAGTTTTTGGGGGCCCTATCAAAGGGTGCTTTCTAAAATAATATTTTTCTTAAGCCATGATTGGCTTTCCATTCATTGTAAATATCAATTTTTATTTTTATTTCTATTTAAATAAGTGCCCCATAGCCCTAGGATAAGACACTGAAAATGCTTGTTCTTGATAGCTCACAGAGAGCATGCCAACCCCTGTGGAGCTAATGTTATCACATGAAGTTTTCACGGTTCGTATGTATTTTTTGTAGGACGACCAAGTCCTTTGTTTGCACAGGAAAAAACCATGAGAGAAATGTAACGTTCAGAGCCATCCACTTCGAGCTTGAAATACAAGCAATTAGACAGGATTGATTTTCAGCAGCAGAGATCCCATGTGCAGTTCAGATCAAAGATCGAGTAAAGAATAAGTCACAACTGTCATATCTCATTGGAGAGAGATTGACGGTGGGGAGGCATTGCGAGGATCGGAAAGAAAATTAAAGTTTCTGCAAGTTGTGAGCCCATAATTGCGCAGGGTCGTTGATCTTGCTAGATCAATAGATCAATAGTGCATATCGATCCTACTACGAACGAGCATCTTCACATTGCAGGGATCAGGGATGAAATTAAAGTTTGTGCAAGTGGTCAGCCCACAATCTCTTGTGGCCATTGATCTTCAAGAAAGGGACATGTGTCCGATGATCTCGCACTCCAAAGGGAAGCAAGCAGAATCTGAGTGAGTAAAGGACTCCCGAAGGCACGAAGTCCCGAAGTAAATATGAGCCATTGAGGGTTGAGCATATGTGGAGGAATATCTCTCACTTCGGAGATATGACACTCCGTAGAATTGTAAGAGCTATGCATTGAAAAATCCTGAAGCCCAATCTCCCAAAGTAATTGTGGACCATTGATCTCAAATCAACAAGAACCATTGATCTTTGCAGCAGTATCACTGGAAGGCCCGAAGTCCAGAAGTAATGTCAGGTTGACACGTCGCTTTAGGCCCTACCACTCCATGGGTGTTTTTCAACTCAGCACATGGCCCTCATCCATCACTAGCTATGACATCATATAGCGTCAGGCTGCCACGTCATTCTGGGCCCATACCACTACGGGAGTTTTTCGTTCTTTACAATCCAAAACTATCGAAGCCCGAAATGTCGAAGTGTCGAAGACACTTGACACACATCCGTTAGGACTAGTGGCACTCATCCATGGATACAAGTGGCCTCCATATGGACCTGACATGTAGGACTCATTCCAGGTCATTTGGTTGCATCATTCACCCATTTCCGTGTGACATGTGTCACCCTTCTTTCCATGACACATTAGCACAGTGATGTCATGCCACCACATCAAATTCAGGAGATCGTCCTCCAGGAGGTATTTCCGCTCAACATTCAAATCTCCCAAGTGCCAAAATTGGCCCCATCTCTAAACACAGTTAAAAGGATTTTGGAGTTGGCAGGAGGATAAATTTTAGCGAGCACACTAAAATAGCAGGGTTTTCTAGATCATGGATTTGCATCAGATCAATGACCACACTTCATTGTGGGGACGAAACATGGTCGAACGTTAATATTATATAGCGGTCCAACAATCAAAACCATGGTATAGTGAAATAGGTACGTGGAAGTTGGTGGTGGATTGCGGGGGCTGAAGCAATGTGGACCCAAACCTCCCTTGGAAGCTTCCACAATCACATGCTTATATGGGGTCCAATCCAAGATCAACGTGTGGAAACATAAACTGGGTGTTGAGCCAAATCATCAAAGGAGCTTCACAAGGATAAGAAAAGCATTAGCAGACCATGACCAATCTATCACTAGAGGAAAGAGAACAATCAACAACCCCCTTAAATGAAAGCATGGAGGATTTGGCTGAGGAGACAGAAAACTGTCATCCTGAAGTACCGCAGAGGGCAATTTTTACACATCCTGATCCCAAGAAAAAAAATGAGTTAATGAAATAAGGACCAGTGGTTGATCGATCAACTACCCCGTTAAATGGAAGCATGGAGGGTCTGGCCGAGGAGACATAAAACTGTTAGCCCAAAGTACCACAGAGGGCAGTTTTTCCACATCATGATCACAAGAAAAAATCAGTTAATGAAAGAAGGACCAATGGTTGATCGATAGACTACCCACTTAAATGGAAGCATGGGCGGTCTAGCCAAGGAGACATAAAATTGTACCCAAAGTACCATGGAGGGTAGTTTCTCCTACACGCCCATACAGACCAGAGTTTCCTTATGACAGAAGGAACAGGATAGACGAGAGAAGACACCAGCTACTGTCTTGATTATAAAGACATCAAATGAATTACTTGAGAGGGTCGGATGGTTGAGCAGAGATCCCTTTTTGTAATATTTTGACTAAGCAAAGTTGTTCTCTGGCTATGTATGGGACTTGAGACATTTTCGTTAATAGAAGTCATTTTCCTTTCATCATCTTGTTTCCTCTTACTCTGAAATTCTCATGATTGGATGATCCATATGAGATGTTGTGGTTGTGCTATAATGGATGTTTGATTATAGTGTTGTTATGAATGTTTTTCAGTGTTGTAAACTTTAAGTTCAAGAAGTTATTGTAACTGAGTTTTTCTTCTTTTGGTTGCTTGAAGACATGATGCTTATAGCAGACCTATCCACCTTCCTCACTAAGTCTTCCTTGTATTCACCTTTATCCTTAAACCATTGGCTGAATTTAATCAAAACCTTGTTTGCTTATGCATGTTAGCTCAATTTTCTGTGTTAAAACATTCTAATGTTGAGTTTTGTCCATTTGACCTTTCATCATTAAGTTACATTTACAAAACTTTTTGATGGGTAGTGGGCTTATCCTCTTGCAATCTGAGGGTGATTCTCAGTGCTAACAATTTCCAAACTCAAGTTTTGACAACAACAACAACAACAACCACATAGAAGAAAAATTTTCATCACTTGTGACAAATTCATGATCGGGATATTGAAATTATTTATGTGTCATTTTTTGAGAGAATTATTGTAGAGATTTTATTCACCTCAATAGTCATTAAACCTAGCATTGTTTCTTAGCACTTAATAAATGGGTTGTTAGGCATTTTCAGGAAAAGAGTCATAATTATGCTAATTCATAATTGAAATATNATAATTAAAATTATTTTTTTTGAAAAAATAGGTGTACACAATCTAACAATTTGTTCTCTCCAATTGTATAATAGTTTTTAAGGAAATTACATCATTTAGGTACTCAACACCTACACTAATGGAAACATATGCATTATATTTTAAGGGAAAAAAAATATACCACTCTTAGAAAAACATGAATTTCATATGATCTCACAAAACAATCCATAAATAAAATCTATATATTCCGTAAGCTAACTCTATTTCCTACATTTCATCTTCTTACACCATATTTAAATTCATTGTGAAAGCACTTTGAATCATCCCTCCAAGTCAACGAAGTGTTTTTTTTTCTATATTTGCATTACCACTAATGCATCATGAGAGACCGTCATTAGGTTGCAATAACCTTCACCCATTAAAAAAACTCATTGTTTCTAGTATAAATGAAGCCATTTACATATAAGCATACAATCGACAACACTTTCTTACCCTAGACTTCACATATAAAGTTGGTTCACTAGCACTTTTGTTGAAGCCATTTTTATGAATGTATCCTTTCATTCTTCCATAGCATGTCCTTGGAGCTTACTTAAATTGATGTAGAGTCTTCTTTAACATATAAGCAATGTGTTCTTGACCTATAATTTCATAACCTAGGGGCTGCTCCGCAAACACGTCCTCATCCAAGGTACCATTCAAAAATTCTCGTTTGACATCCAACTAAGAAACTTTCCACTTAAACTGAGTTGTTAATGCCAAAACAATGCTTATAATATCTAATCTTTCTATGGGAACAAAGTTTTCATTGTAATATACACCTATTTTTTGTAACATTTTGCTACCATTTTGTCTCGTGCCTTTCAACTGATCCATCCACCTTATGCTTCATATTGTAGACCAATTTTACTCCTATGACATCCTTCCCTCAAGGGATATCAATGAATTCCCATGTTTCATTTCTTTCTATTGCATCATTTTTTCCAGTCATTGTTTCATGCCAAACTATATGCTTCATTGCATTTTCATAAAAAGTCGGTTCAACTTGAACTTGAGAAACTCGAGAAAAAGTAACAACATCATCTCTATTGTTTGGTTTTTGATAAATTTCTTTGATGTTCTTTACTTTTCTTGGAGGACTTGCACTTGATGATGGAGTTTCAATTGAACTAGATGAAGAAGTTCTTGAATGTGAAACTTGATTATCAGTGGAACGTGAGAGAATATAATATGCAAAACCATGAAACGAGAGTGTGAATTGTATTAAATTGGTTCGACCAAAAGCATATTTATAATATTTGGTGAAATTTGAAACAAACCGACGTGTCCCTTAATATTTTTTGACTGACGGAATTGTCTCACCCATCTTTCGTCCGAAAAAGCAATGTTCAGCCAAAAAATGAGGAATCCGTTAGGAAAATATATTTCGACCAAAAAAAATACTTTTCGGACAAAATATTCTTTCGGTCAGAAACCTGCAAATGAGACTGTTTGCAAGAACCTGAGAATTCCCTCCATCTTACTTAACTTTGGAGGTTGTATACTCCTACAAATACTTAGAATTTAGATTCGAAATTGATACCAACATTTGAAAAATTGAATCTACTTTTTATGGATATAATTTGTTTTTATTTTCATTATAATTATCTAATTTTATTTATTTTTATAAAAAAATCACTGCATAATATTTTCAAGTGATATTATGATTCAATGAACTGAAATATCCATATCTCTAAAAATACACATTGGAAAATTTAGAAAAAATTATATTCACAATCCTTAAACTATTCTCTTCAAAAGGGTATTTTTAGATTTTAATTTTAAGTACAAATTAAGATATATACAAGGTGGGGGAAAACATGTGTTTAAAATCTGCAACTGTTTCAGCTTGGTCAACTTCAAAAAATTCTAGAAATTATAATATTCATCTGTTAGATTCAAAATTCTAGTCATAAAAAAATAGATTCTCTGTAGATTGTTGCAATATATTTAGTTTGTTAAAAAAAAATATTTAGTAATAGATACATTGTTGGGGGAAAACATAACTCATTATCATTCCTTTCATTTTTATGGAACATACTATGAAACAATTGCCAAATTGACATATCAAATCTCAATAAAAATAATTTGAAAAATAGTCAGTAGAAAGATAACAAAATTCTTCACAAGTTTTGTTTTTACTTTAAAGTAAAATTCTAAATAAATAAAAAAACTTTTGTATACCGGAAGTTGAAGAACTTGTGAAAATATAGTTTTTTTTTTCTCATAAAACAAGCAAAATAGACACCCATCTTCATGATTTCACCCGAGGACCCATGAAAGTCCCATGGAACATACATGAAACATGGGCCATCGATAAAAAGTGATGTGGAACAATATGATCCATCCACGTGGAATGTAAAACATTAATTGTAATATCAAGGAAACTTGTGCCTCTTTCGAGGCTACTTTAGAAGCCGAGAATAGTTTTTGGATGCCAAAAGATGGTTTGAAATGTTACACCTTTGATCGTTGAAATGAATGTGCATCTATAAAACTTTATCCAAATCTATGCTAAATAATCAAGTTGGAAAAGTGTAGTGGAATCTTCCTCCTTGAGCATCCTGGGATAATAACCCACTATCTTTACTTGCTCGGCAGTGTTCAAAGTATCTTGAGCCTTGTAAATTTATTTGAAATGTTTAATCGCTACCTCTTTTATGGCTCCCTTTTCTATAATATTATTCCCGCTATCATCATTAATATCCTAGACATGTTTCCTAGCTCTATTGAAGTTAGCAAAATTATGAAATTTTTTTGTATTGTTGTCTCCACTAGACAACCAAATAGCTTTGTTGCGAAGTCTCCACATGTATTCGGTACCTTTGAGGATATTGTTCCTTTCCATTTCCTTCAGTCGGAGGATCTTACCTTCATCAATGTTTATGGAGTCTTCCATCAGACGCAGAATTGATAACTTGATACCAGCTTCTAGCTCTTGAAGTTTACCATTGTTCCTTTCCAGTTTCTCTTTATACCACTATTTTGTTTTCTGTTTTAAAAATCTTAATTTCCAAACGAGTCTTTTCTGATTGCCTCTTTCAGATAGGAAAACCGGATCATTCCAAATTTTTCGAACTAGTTCACCAAATTCTAGATCAGTTAACCAGTGGGCATTAAATTTGAATGGGTAAGACTTATAAACATGTAGGATTTCCAACTGAAGGAGAATCGATGCATGCTCTGAAATAAATGGGTACTCTACCCAAGACTTATACAAGCCCACTGATAATAATAAATCTTCAGAAACTAAACACTGATCTAGTCTTCTAGACACCGCTTCAATTCCTGACCGGCCATTTCCCCATGTTGGAACCAATTTGGTCGGTTTAACATCTATCAACTTTCTATCACCAAATAAATCCTTGTAATAATAATCCGAAGAAGCATGCCAAGTAGCTCCACCCCAAACCTCATCCAGAGATAAAACAAAGTTCAAGTCACCAACAATTATCAAATTCCTTATTTCCAAAATACCATTGTCCGCCATCGACTTTCAGAAGAGTAAACGGTTCATGCAAGGACTATAAACATTCAGTAGATCTATTTCCTGCTTATCCTTTATGCAATTTCCTATTAAAAATATACCGCCAATCGTGAGAAAGGGCACTAGTTCAAAAAATGAAGGATCCCAAGAGAGTAGTAAGCCCTCTGAGTTTCCCATAGAATTTACCGCACACGATACCCAAGAAGGTCTTAGACCATGAATGAAATCTCTAGATTTTTGCACCGAAACCAAAGATTCATGGAAAAATATAATTTCTAGTCGTGTTTGGTCCAAAAGTCTCCTTACTGAGGCCATTTTGAGGGTGCCTCCCATCCCTCTAATGTTTAATGAAAATAATAACATTATTTCACCCACGCCAGGGCTTTCACAGCTCTAAGATCCCCACCATCAATGGAGGAGGGAGAGAAACCATCAGTTTTCTGTGGTAGAGTAGCCTATTTTTTTCGAGAGCTTTGGGTTTTTAAAGGCGACAATTCAATCCCAATTCCCCTTGAACACGCAAATTATTTCCCATCCCCTGAAGTATGTGCTCGGGAAGAATTTTCCTTCGAACCCAAACTAGTATCCATAACAACCTTTCCTTTATAAAATGGTAACTTGGTGGCATTTTTATTTCCCCAAACAAAAGTAATGAGTGATTCAAGGACTGCACTGAGTGTGGGTTCATCTTCCTCCAACTCTCTGTATCAGGAGAGTTAAAGTGTACCCTCTCTCCAATGGAGAGTTGGTCGGATTTGAAACAACCAGACAGGGACTGATTTGTGGCAAAAATTGAGGCTCCAATGCAGAGGGATGCTGGGCGGTATGAAGGTCCGAAGGAGGATTGGTTAAGGCCTAAGTTTCCATACCTGGAATAGGGAGGGATCTATGAGGGATCCCTGAGACCACCAAAGGAACACACTCTTTTCACAAATCTTCAATTAACAGTTCAGTGTTACCAGAGGTCGAGGACAGGAGCCAAGGGTATTTATCTAAGGCATCTTTTTCCCAAAGAGACAGAGAGGAAAATAAACCGGGGCAATGTTGTTTTAACTTACCCGTTACTGTGTCTGGGACCTCCTCTTATGATTCTGGGCCTGAGTCAAACTACAATGCCTCGCTGCCATATGAATCCACCCCTATTACATATTATGGTGGCTCTCTTTATAACTAGGTGTCCTCAGACTCTTCTTCCAGAAGCATACCAGTGCATTCTCAGCAAAGATGACCAGTACCACAACATAAACTACAGCGAAATCCAACTTCTTCCTGTAGTGACAGCCTCACCACTCAATGTCCAAGACCTCAGGAAAACCACCATGGATATCCACTTCGATGAGGAATCTTTCCATTTTCCTTGAAGAATTCATCATGGTTGTTGGATCAACTACAATGAACTTCCCCAAAGATTCCCCTATGGTCTGCAGAGCACCTACATTCCACATGTGAATCGGTAGGCCGAGCATTAGTACCCAAAGGGGACAGAACTAAAATTGTTCTGTCACTGGGTCAAATGCCACTCTCCAGCACTTGAGCATTAAACTACAACCCCCATTCACCCATGTCTATTCTAATAATCTAGTAGCATCCTTTGATGTTTTACAGACAAATCCCATCCACCCATTAGTCAAATGGAGTATTTTCAGAGTGTAACCCAGAACTGATGTCCATTGATTCTCCAACCATTCCAAGAAGTTACCCTCACTTAGATACGAGTAGTCTAACCTGCCAACCACCCCGCAGAGTGATAACCTAACGACTTCTTCTAGGCCCACATCAGACCCCAAGACCATCTTTTGGACTTTCATGTTCGCCTTCTAAGATTTTTTCTGGATGCATGTTGAAAAGGGAGCTTTGGGATCGTTTCTACCCTTCTGTGGTGAATAAACCCCCCTAATAATCGGGTGGGTAGAAGGACCAATAGTTCTAACTTCCATTGGTTGTGAGGGTTTAGGAACCGTCGTATAACTGGTAAAATGACTAAAGAAAGCAGGTTTTTGGCTACCTGAAGTACCAAGTTCAGTTGTTAGAGAAGATGTCATAGTTCTTGTCATTTTTTTCACATCATTAGTTAAATGTAATGAATGACCATAGCCCCCACTAAGTGCATCAATATTCGAGAACAAACCTTCATGTTTCCACCCCAACTCATCTTCTACTTTCATTAAATCTAAGACGTAAATATATACGTTATTTAAGGTCTTTTGCGCCATGTGTCCGCCACTTTAGGACACTCAAATTAGATGACAGGAGGTTCAGTTTCCTAGAATGGAAAGAAGAGGACCAGCCTCGAACTCTAATGGTGAAAACCTGTAACTAAAAAAATCCAGTAATAAATAAGTAATAAAACCAAACATTTAATAAGAGCCTCGGTCAGTTCACCCAATAAGTTAGTCTTTAAGGATGGAACAAGGAAGATGTACCATGCACATCGTAAAATGTCATAGAGCTCCTTCAAGCGCCTATGAAGAACCCCGCTAGACTACTAACCCCCCCAAAAAAAACTCTAAAAGAGCTCGTCTACAATACTAACCAGACATATAGATTTGGCTATCAAGTGCACTTTCTGCTAAACAATTGGGTTTCCTTCAAGGTAGGAGGATCCAAGATGCTATCAGAGCTATCCATGAAAGCTTACACAGTATTAAAAATAAAAATTTAAAAGCTTTGGTTTTAAAATTGGAGCTAAGGAAAGCCTATGATTGTGTGGATTGGGACTTCTTAAGACTTACCTAATCTCAACAGGTTTCAGAATCCATATGACCAATTGGATTATGGGTTGTGTGACATTCTCAACCTTTGCAGTATTAATAAATGGTGAAGCCACATAGTTTTTTAGAAATGGAAGGGGATTGCGCTAAGGGTGTCCACTATCGCCCCTTCTTTTCATCTTAGTCATGGAAGGGCTTAGCTTATTAATGAAAAAAGCGCTTGGTGAAGGTAATATTGCAGGTATAAAAATTTCATGTCTTTTTAAGATTCTGCATTTACTGTTCATTGATGATGTTAATATTATGACGAGGGCGTATTTAAGAGAATGGTGGGAAATAGACAAAAATATTTGTTTATTTTGTAAAGCTTCGGGACTAACGGTAAATCAGTCAAAAACTACAGTTCATTATGTAGGGATATCGGGAAGTGAACTTGCTCCCTTCGAGAATCTTCTTCCATACTCAATTTTCGATCTCTCTTTGGGCTTCAGATATTTGGGATATTTTTTAAAGACTGGTGCATACAGGGCAGAAGATTGGGACTGGCTGCTAACAAAAATTACAAAGAGAATAGAGCTATGGTGAAGCATGTGGCTTTCTTTGGGGGGCATATACACTCTGGTGAAAACTGTGTTCGAAGGGAAACCAGTTTATTGGATGTCAATGGAAGCTATTCCTTGATCAGTACTAAAGCAAATCCGAAAACTGGTGTTTAAATTCCTGTGGAATGGAAACAAAGATACTTATAAACTCCACCTTTGCAGATGGGATTTACTCTCAAGGCCAAAAAAGAATGGGGGCTGGGGACTTAGAAATCTTGTACTATTTAATACGATGCTCAATGTTAACACATTGTGGAGGGCCCTGACTTAGCAGGGTGTTTCTCATAAGGTTCTAAGGGATAAGTATCTAAAAAATTCTATTATTATCAATTGGTAAAGGCTGGGAAGTCAAAAAGTAAGTGCCGCATCAAGGATGTGGAATAGCCTGGTACAAACTATTCATGTTATAATACATTGGCTAAGTTCGTCCCCAGGAAAGGGACATTACATTAATTTAGGCAGAGATAGGATCCTTGGTCTGGGGACAAAGTCATTCCTTTCGGAACAGTTAAGAGATATTATAAATCATAAAAGAATCACTACACTATCCCTAGCCTCTGTCTCACAAGATCCAATTACTTTATCCGAGGCATGGGTTAGTAGTATGGATTTAGGGCTATCGAGCAGCTTAGCGACTGAATGGGAGCACTTTTGTGATAATTTAAATGAATCTGGGTTATCATTCCACGAGGCTGAAGACTCTTTGATCTAGACGGGAGGGGATTCATCAGGGAGGATGACTATAAAAACCATTTATACATCTCTCATTTCAACTCAAGAGTTGCCACTGGTGAGCGGATGGAAAAACAAACTTTGGAAATGGAACGTGCAGTTGAAGATGAAACTTTTTATATGGATGGAAACCAACAATAAGGTATTAACATGGCAAGTATTGCAAGGTAAATTATTGCAGGGTCCCGGTCTTTGTCCACTTTGTAAAGTTGATAATGAAGATGTGGACCATTTGTTGATACATTGCTCCTTTACTCAGTTAGTTTGGAATAAAATTGCAATCCTGCTTAAACAAAAGTTTCATTGGAAGGGCCTCTCCCTAAGTGACTGTTTTGATTCATGTTTAAAGGACAAATCGGTCCCAATCAAGCTGGTTGTTCACCTTTGTTGGTATGTTTGGATTGAAAGGAATCAAGTTACATTCGAGGATGAATCCCCCTTGATTTGGGCAATAATTTATAAAACTATAAGAGCTCAAAGTCCATGTACCTCTTCCCAAAGTTTGAGTTCTATCAAATGGAGTTCGATTTGCCAGGGGATTGATCATATAATTGCCTTTTTTGATTGAGCGTATATTCTGAAGGGAATGAACTATGGGGTTGGGGGAGTCATTAAGTTCCTTGATCTGAAAGATTATAGATGGCATATCAATGGAGGAAATGGTACAAACTCAAACGCTGAGCTGTCGGGCACTTGGGTTTCTTTAACCTTAGCAAAAATATGGAATATACCAAAGATTAAATTTATGGGGGATTCGAAGGTGATAATAGACTGGCTCAACAAAAGAAACAATTTAAATGCCATCGACATTGAAGGCTGGAAGCGCAAAACCAAGGTATTATCTTCTCATTTCCAAGAAATCAGCTACCTCCATATCTACATGGAGCATAATAAAGAAGCAAATCGCCTATCCAAACAAGCCCTGCTTGGTTCTACAGGCATATTAACATATTATTTATGGGAAAATGGAAAGGCTGGTCCACCTCACCATCTAAAGATTTTCTAACCTTTGTATTATAGTTATATACTGGACTAATGGTAGTTTGTGGACTTATGTGGTATTTGAGTGGTGATTCAAGGAATCATTATCTTTTGAGCCAAGAGTGACTGGGTCCTCATTGCAATAATTTGAAGCTAAGGACTGATGTATGCATTTTCTTAAAGCTGTGGTTAACCTTTGTTGAGTCATTAGGGGCAAAGTTAAGAGACTTGCGGTTGTATATTTTGTAGTTTTGTTTTTTGATGGAGCTGTGGGAATACCTTTCTCCGTATAATATATGCTGATGTAAATGAAATTATAATCTTAATATAATTTCGAGTAAATTTTCTATTGGAAAAGAAAATCAATCAAACATGATTTTAAGGGACCCAAAATGAATGAGTGGGGTAAACTTTACCTCACATGCTTCAAATTATATCTCCACGCCTTAATTTTGTAAGTCAAAATTTTAAAACCCCATCTTATTTATTCTCAACATGACTATGTGAAATAAATATACCCCTTGGAAAGCCTTTCACCGAATATGAAAAATAAATGGTGGTGTTGCGATGTGTCAGATTTTTTTTTATATTTTAAAATTGATTTTGAAAAATATGAAATATTTTTAATATTGATTTAGAAAAATATAAAATATTGTGAAACCATTCTATCTATGAGAGCCAAGGGCTTGTAATTTTCGTTTGAACACATTAATTGTTTGTAGTTTTAACACGTGTTTGATTTTTATGATTAGCATCCCAATTTATAGATGGTTTGCTAGGATGTATATGTTAATGGTTTAAAAGTATGAAGGTATTTAGTGAAAGGGTTTTTAGTCATAATTAATGGGTTTTTAATCACAAATATGGTTTTATATGGTCATTATTTCATATGCTTCAAATATTTTTCATCGTTATAATAAATGAAAGACTGAGATTTCATCCATTATCTTCTTTGCATCACAAAGTATGTACGTTCTTCATTAAGGATGATTAACATGATTAACATAATAAACTCTATTGCTCCTAAATTTTTTAGGAGGAGTTCAATGCATTTAGGTTTTTAACTACGACCTATGGATAAACTACTTCTTTACAAAGTATGTACGTTCTTCATTAAAGATGATTAACATGATTAACATAATAAACTCTATTGCTCCTAAATTTTTTAGGAGGAGTTCAATGCATTTAGGTTTTTAACTACGACCTATGGATAAACTACTTCTTTACCACATGGTCATTTTTAAATATATCGGATTTTTTTTCTTTACCATGGCTAGCCATATCGAGGATTTTTTTAATGCGGCACATTTCCTCATCTAAGCGTTGTGGTGCCATGGCACCATGGTAATCCTCGGTGCTGTGAATGTGAACGAGCTTCCCTCTACTGTCTCATTGCGCTATGATGTGTTAAAAAAAAAACTTATATTGTTATCCACATTGATCAGTCACATTTATGTGGTTGTATTAGTTAAGTCGAAAGGCTTACATTTATTGGAAATGGGCACAATTAATGACCTTTTAATCTTAAATCCTAATTTGATAGGTAGCAATTGAAGATGTTGACATATTCTTGGTCGTCCTCTTAAATCAATGAATAGAATTTATTGTTCATAACTTGCTTTCATTTATGAATGCATCCGTTAACTTGTTTACTTTTTTACATTTACCTAATCATATTAAAAAAATACTGTAATGTCATATGATTTCCATATTAAAAAGATTAATATCTCATTGCCACATTTTGAATCATCAGTATACACTACTTCAACCTCATTAGCAGGCATGTATCATATTGGGGGCAACCATTCATTTTTTTACAGAGTGTGATCTGTGGGGAAGCCATTAGTTTTTTTAACACACATATCATATCCCGGGTAGCCATTCATTTTTTTAGCACATGTATCATATCAGGGCAACCATTCATTTTTTTACAGAGTGTGATCACTGGGAAACCATTCATTTTTTAAACGGACATATCATATCGGGGGTAGCGATTCATTTTTTATGGAGTGTGATATGTGGGAAGCCATTTGTTTTTTTCACAGAGTGTGAATCATGGCATGGCATGCATTAAATTTATGTCCATGTCCGAGATTTCAATTTATTCCCACCTCTCATGTTTCTCATCATATATATGTAGTTACAATTTCCATATTATGATTGTAGAGGAATTGCGGTTGGAGCACAAGCCAGAGGTTGATTACGGCTTCTAATATTTTGGACTTGGAAGAAGGCTAACTGATCTAACCATCAAGCAGGACAAGGTAAGATATTTCTCTGTTTCTTTAAATTTTTTGGAATTGGTTTCCAAAAATTATGATTTTTAGGTTATCTCAATTATTATGATTTCTAGGTTAGACAAGGTAAGATATTTCTCTGTTTCTTTAAATTTTTTGGAATTGGTTTCCAAAAATTATGATTTTTAGGTTATCTCAATTATTATGATTTCTAGGTTATCTCGTACATACTATTATTGTACATGAATTGCACAACTATTGGATGCATTTGGAGCACAAGCAGAATTACAAACTGGGCAGAAGGTTAAGAAAGTTAAGGTAAGATATTCCTCTCTCTCTCTTTAAAATTTCTGGAATTTATTTCCTTAGATTATGATCTCCAATATACACACAGATTTAGGTTTTAGGTTTTTCATTCATGTGGGTCGACCATTGAACCCACAGTTACCATTGAGCCTCCTTTCAATGGTCGTACCGTATACTAGTTTGATTGCATGCGGTGTGTTTTAGTTAGATTGCAATTAGGTTTTAGAAAAATATATTAGTTATCGTGACTTTTAGTACAAATAGCTCATGAATATCATGCTCAGTTGCTAGCATGCCATATAGATTTGCAAGCGCCAACGTTTATTTTCCATGGACGTTTGTTTGCCTAATTTACTAGCAGACCCCATCCCCTCAATATATTGTGTAAACGTAATATTTGTTTGTATTGAATACCAAAGAATAGACCAAAAATGATTTGGGGAAATATTTGTGACAACAACGAAAGTGAATATATAAAAGTGACATCATCTGACTTTTTTGTGAGGATTCAATGATTTCAATTTAACAAAGACACGATCAAAAACTCTTAACCAACTTGAGAGAGCTTGGACTATCACCTTGTGCTTTTTATAAGTTTTTTTGTTTTTTTGTTAGTTTGTTCGTGACATGTAGAACTAACCTGTGGTTAAGAAACCGCGACTCAGGAACATCTAAATCATCAAAATCACCCGAAAATCATCATCTGAATATAAATATGCTAACACCAATAAACCCATATCTGACACCCAACCCAAATCGATACCTGCTTAATTTATGGTTCAAAAATATTCAGACTACTGACAAAAAGTATTAGGGCTACACAACATACACAACAATAATCCACCAAAAATTGGGGTTCCCGTAGGAAGCGTCTCTTGGCTGCTTAAATTTTTTTAAGTTGGTATTTAAAAATTCTTCTTTGTTCGTGTATGGGGCTTATAGTTCAGCAGTGAAACATGTCAACTTCTAGACGTTTACTTGACATACGAATTTGCACAAATATTATATCTGAAATCGAAACTCAACAATGTTCATGGCTGAACCTGTCGATACATGCCACTCTGGACGATACTCAACTCGATAGCAGAGATATAGGGATCATCAGTATCAAAGGTTTTGTTGAGGAAAATGTAAAATACACTTGGATTTGAATTTACCATATTTTTGTTTCTCACATTCAACATGAGCTCTTCTTATCTCCCATCTCTTTTGGATTCATTTTAATCTCTGCAAAAACACAAGTTTTTAACCATTAAACCCACTTCCACTTAAATTGTATAAAATCCTTTAATATCTATAATAATCTTATAATACCTATAATTAATAATTTAATATTTATTATTGCATTGTTTCATCAACTAATATTTTCACCTACTCATTCTTATAATCCATTTCACTTACAAAGTCTAGTGAATTATTTTATTTGGTTCAATGTACTAAATTGTATGGAAACTTTTATAATTAATTATAAACAACAATATACTCATCGAGTCAATTATCTTTTATATATATATATATATATATATATATATAATTTTACTATTTTCAAAAACAAAGTTGTAAAATTACATATTTTTCTGTTGTTAATATATATTATGAAGTAAAAAAGACAAAGAATTTATCA
>SNQJ01S0014695.1:86755-100313 GCA_010110895.2 Picea sitchensis
ATTTTTAAAAACAAAGTTGTAAAATTACATATTTTTCTGTTGTTAGTATATATTATGAAGTAAAAAAGACAAAGAATTTATCAACTATCCATTTAGATCATTACATTAATATGTTAGAATGGTTCAAAAAAAATTTATTCGCCCCTGATCAAAGGGGAATGTTTGTGATCTTCCTTAAAGGGTCTATGATAATACTGGTGATATGAGTCATTATCCACTTCTAAAATTCTTATCTTCCCTTGAACCAGCTGAAGGCCTTCTTTAGAAAGTGAGTATGCATCTGTGTTCTTTTCCCTATAAATGTGTATGCAAGGAAAATCATCAGAGATAGAAATAATGTGAGAAACTTCAATCATCAGTGGTTCTAGGTGTGTGTTTCTACATCTTTTCCCCCTTTGATCCAATTAATCACTAGCATAGAGTCACCATAAAATTGAATAGACCGGGAAAAAAATTCTATGGCAAAGCCAAGAAGGTTTTTAAGAGAGGATTTCTGCAAAATTATTAGTTCTAGATCCAAAACCCATAGAAAATTTATAATAGTGTGAATCCAAGATGTAAATATCAATCCACCACCATATTTGGTTTAGTTGTGAATCTCCATCAAAGAAATCCCACGGGATGGCCTTGTTTATCTATGGGTCCCTCATTGCATGAATGGGGTGGGGTGGGGTGTCTTTCACCTAAGGATAAAATGAAAGAATATTGATGTTGTTAATTGCAACAACCTTTGGACACAAGAAACATTCTTGAAAGATAACCTTATTCTGGGAAATCCAAAGGACCCAATTGATAATCAAGGGGAGAGCATGATACAACCCGTTGATTGGCATGGAAATCCATTGTTGATAAGGGTTCTCAATAGATTCACCTTGTCACAAAAAGATAACGCACAAAAACCTATAGGCCTCAACCCACACCTGTTTCATAAACAGACAATGCATAAACATATGGGCATAAGATTCTGAGTTGTTCTTGCATAAAACACACCATTGAGGGCCTTCAAAACACCTTCTTTGTAATTTATCCTAGGTCGGTGCTTTGTTTTCTAGAATACACTGTTGAAGAGTATAATCTCTCATGTCTTCTAACTGTCTCTTATCTGTTAGTTAGGACTTAGTTGCATTTATTATGCTCTAACTAGCTCGAGTTCATGCTTATCTATTTTTAGCTAATTAGTTGATTTAGTTACAGTTAAGGTTGTACGTTGTAATATATTTATTTATTGTTAATATGGAGAAGGGCATTAGTCGCCCCTGTTGTTTTCCAAATTTGGCCTCTGCTCATGAATTTTTTCATACAGCACATGAACAATCTCGACTTAGTTGGACACTTCATTTTCCATAATTGTTTCCACCACCAAATCACATACTTGTTGAAAAGCTCCTCATTTAGACAAACATATCCCAAATTTGGAGTGTAGTTGTCTACTTTATCATGATCCCATATCAAATCATCTTCTTGATCAATTAGTCAAATATCAGAGATCTTCAGTGCATCAATGTATGCATTCCAAATAACCACTTATTCATCATTCAGATCCAAATCATAACTCGATATCCAACCTTGAGAAAAAAGAGTAGTTGCAAGAGGATTTGCAATCTGGTTGAGGTAATAATATCCACGATCATGTAACAGGTTTTGAATTTATGATGGTAAGATGTGGTTCTGTCTACTATCCTCCCATGGATCAACTCTGATCCACACCTTCCTCCCATTGCCAACACACCATGCTAGACTATCCCTAATAATATCGAAAGATCGAATAATTTCTTTCCATAAAACAAAAGCACTGGTGTGGCTCTTGGATGGAGAACGAACCTAGTACAAAAGAAAATTTGGAGAAATATATTTTTATTTTGTGACTAAAGTCCATAGGATGATCATTTTTAACATCCTCCACACACATTTGGTTGCCAACACCTTGGATAAATGAAAAATATTTTCCAGTCCCCAACCACCCAATGCCTTTGGGACCACAATTATTTCCCAACACACCCATGACATTACAAAATGATCCTTATTTCCCCGCCAAAGGAAAAAAAAGAAAAGACATTGAACACAATCCAATATGCCCTTTGGAATCCAAGAGAGGGACATCCAGTAAATAGGGATGGCCTCCATAACCGTTTACCAACACTAGATGTCCTGCTCTGGATAACCACTTATGACTCCAATCTTGTAGCCTCTTTTCCAATTTGACTATGAACCACTGCCAATCCTTCTTTTGATATTTATAATGTTTCAGGAAGAAACCCAAATATTTGATTCTAGCCTCAAAATATGTCTAAGGAAAGGAAAAGAGTGATTGATAATGGTGGATCTCAACTTCATTCATATTGTAACATGGAAATGATGACTTTATCTCATTGATTTGTATACCAGTAGCACAAGAAAAAATATTCAAATATTTTACCAATTTGTCAGCATCTCTAAAGGATCCATCACAAAAGATGAGAATGTCATCAACAAATAGTAAATGGGAGATGTACAACACCCGAGAAATCATGATTCCTTTGAAATTTCCATTCTATTTTTCACTTACAATAGTTTGGTTGAGCCCTTCGTCAACTAACATGAAAACAAGTAGGAAAAGAAGACACACCTGACGCAATCCTTTCTCCACATGAAAAAACTAAGAGGGTGAACCATTGATTAAAACAACAAAAGAAACCGAAGTGATACAAATCATTACCCAATTGATAACATGAACTTCATAACCAAGGTGGGTAAGCATGAGCTGAAGGTACAACCAGTTTACCTAATCATATGCTTTTGATAAGTCGATCTTGTGGATTCGACCTTTAGAATTTATGGATTTGAGACTGTGAAAAACTTCCTGAGCCACACTAATTTCCTTGTGGATTTTATTTCCTTCGAGGAACCCAAATTATTCTTCATTCCTAGTTCTTGAAAGGACTTATTTTAGCATTCTAGCAATGATTTTGGCAATGATTTTATAGATTATGTTGCAAAGGGATATAGGCCCGAAATCCTCAAAAGAGGCAGGATCATCTGTTTTTGGAATTAGAGCAATAAAATTCATGTTGAAGGAATTCGGAATCCTGTCAATCACCCTTGCTTCTTCCTCAACCCTTAGAAGAATGGCACCCACAACTTCATAGGCATCAAGAAAGAATTCGACAAGCCATCCATCTGGTCCTAGGATTTTATCTTTCTTAAAGTGGTGCAAGATATCCTGGAGCTCCTCAACATTCATCGCCGCCATCAGATCTCGATTGTCCTCATCGAAACAATTTGGAAAGAATTGAGATATCCTTAAAATATCCACAATTGAAGGTCTCTCTTGAGCTTTGAAGAGGGTTTGGAAGTGTTATTTCCCAAGTTGGGCTAAGCATCGAAAGGAGTTAATGGGTTGACCCCACGAGTCTTTCAAGCTCCATATTGTGTTGTGAATTCTTCTCCCCTTGGATTAAGCTTGATTTTTTTTGTATTTTCATCCCCACTTTTGAGCCAGATTGCCTTGATTTTAAGCCTCTGAGCTTCCTCTTGGTCTAATATAAAATTTTTGTGCTTGTTCTCAATCTCTAGCATGGCTTATTTTGTGTCATTGGTTAGGAATACACTTCCTTCAGAAACATAAATATCTTGTAAATAATCTTTGACATCCTTCAAGTATCGAGCATCCTTGACTTTCATATGATTAGCCCATCTGATGGTGGCATGCTTCAACTTCTTAATATTTTTTTTAAAACATGAGACATTGTGGAATGGAATATTTCTAGATCAAAATGGGTCCAAGAGTCTCCAAGAAGTGATTGAAACTCCTCCTCCTTAAACCATATTGAATTAAATTTGAAGGGGATAGAGGGTTTATGCCTTCTACCTTCCATCTCTAGAACCACTAGTAAATGATCTGAATCCTCACCACTACTAACCCATTGTCTAAGGTTTATAATCGACTTATGTATATTCCCATATACAAAAGTTCTTTTGTAGATGCACATATAATGAATTTCTTTTGTAAATGTGCATATATGGAATCACATTGTATATGCACATTTACGGAAGTGCTTCCATAAAAGCGCATTTATGAAAACCGACTTCTGCATATTCTCATGTACAAAAGTTGACTTTCGTATATGCGCATATACAATGTTATCACCTTATAAATTTTACGTCGATTTATGGGTGATTTTGTAGTTCCAGAGCTTAAAATGTTAAAGTGCTCTTGGCACTGAATGCATTGTCTATCAGATCAAAATCTTAGTTTCATTTGGAAAAAAATTATAATTTTGTCTCGCTTATGTTTTCAGGATTGCTAAAGTTTATATGTAGGGTTTAATGAAGTTTTATAAAAATGGTGGGCCTGATCCCCAATCTCCACTAAGCTATCAAAGTCCACAAGCATCAAAGCCAGAGCACTAAGTCCAACACCAAGGCAGGTTATTGTTTTCTTTAAAAAAAGGGTTGGGCCTAAGTCATCGAGCCGTAATCTCTATGGGACCAAGCACCAAAGAACAATTCAAGCGCCAAGCGAGGGAAGAGGATTCCACAAGGGAATCTATGATTTCACTACACGTCTATATACCATAAATGCATCGGCATATAAAAATAGAAAAAGGAGCACCTTTTCCTGTCAATATGGGATATCCCCTCTACATATAAAACAAAGACACAATGGTGTCAGTGCTATGTCTGCGTGTTGAGAGGGGTTTCAATATATGCAGCGTCGAGCTTAGGTGTAAAAAGAACAACGCAATGCCCATAGGTGTCGAGGAAAAGTAACAAAGTGCTCACAAGTGTCATCGCTCAAGAATTGAGATTGCATGTTGATCAATGTTTCTTCTGGAATTTTATAGATATGTGTTAAATTTTTGTATGGAATGTGCTTCATGTGACTATTTCAAGAATGGAGAAACATGTTATTCAAACCTTAATATACCAAGTTCTCACTCCAAAATCCTCGAGTGTCCAAGGAGATCACAGGTGGCAATAAGTTTCCAATTGTTTCGATGAATATTTCTTATGCTCGAAAAAATTCCAAGCACGTTGAGTTGTTATAGAAGGGAGCTCGTATCTGTTCATTGGTGGTTTAAACACAAAGGGCACCAATAATGATCAAAACCCCAATAAATGAGATGTGAAATGAAACCACCAAACAACATGTATCTAAATGTTGAGAACTGAGCGCCAAATGTATAAGAAAGGAAACCTATAGAAAGCACCATCTAAGAAGCATATTGAGTGTGAGGAAACCTAATTATTCACTAAACACCTTTTTGAGAGGAACAAAGTTAAAATAATGCAATCTAATGCATCAAAACTAAGCATCAATATTCTCATAAATGGATGTAGTATGGAAGTTAAAGAGAATGTCGATGCAACTCTTTTTATCTTTTTCTTTGTTTATGAATGTAATAAATTAATTGGAGAAACACCAGAAGTCATTCTCACCTTGGAAAATCTTCTTCTAGACAGAATTGTCAGAGGATGGTTGTTGGGTGCATTTTTTCCTTGGTGGATTTGAGTCTGAAGTTTTGGGAGCACAATGTTTCATCACATAAGTATAGCAGAGAAGGATGTACAGTGTTTTGTTGTTGCTACTAGTGGATCAGTGCAAACTCTTGTGATCAACATTTTATATGAGGTACTTGGAACCTGTAATGCTTGTAGTTAAGTCTGTAATGTGGAAGTTTGTTGGAACTTGTATCCTTCAGTGGATGCTTCATCTTTTATGTTGTTCATTTTCCATTAAATAATTTTGTGGGGAGTCTCGATGGCACCCTTAGAATTATTTACAAAGATCATACAATAGATTAGAATTGAAAAAGAACCCTTGTTGTGCAACCTGTTGCACATTTCCTGTAGGTTTTTGTTGTGCAACGACCTTGTTGCGCAACTATGACAGAGCATCTAGAACGCCTCTAGATCAGCCTGTATGAGTCAACAAG
This sequence comes from Picea sitchensis, assembly GCA_010110895.2. Lineage (NCBI taxonomy): Eukaryota > Viridiplantae > Streptophyta > Pinopsida > Pinales > Pinaceae > Picea > Picea sitchensis. Next base: position 92,671 of record SNQJ01S0014695.1, read on the forward strand.
ACATGCCATATCATATGCAACAAATTTCAAGGTGAAAGAACATTAGGATATGGATTCAAAGATCTCATTTGTTTAGTTGTCATGATGTAATTAATGAGTCAATTTTGACTCCTTTTCAACAGTTAGTTCATATTTTATTGCCAGAATATTTTGTAACTTTATATTAACTTAGATAGGGAGTTGAAATTGAATTTTGTAGGATAGAAGTTGTATTTTCTATATATTTTGTGATCATTCATGAACTTAGGGCGGGTGAGTGTGTGAGGAATAGATTATTGTGTGCATGTTGTAGAAACTATTTTATGAGATTAATGCAAATTTGTGGACCATAAGTGCCTGGAATTTTACTCCAGAGATTCATGTGATTGTGCTTCTTTATGCTTGACATATTTTCCACAATTTAGATATCAAGAAGGAGATGATGCTGCTCTTCATTTGATTAAATTTCACATGCACATACATAAGCTAGGGGTTGAATTTCATCAGGACTATTTGATGAAGATTTTTATGGTAACCTTATAAGAAAATGCTCAATCTTGGTATGAAGGATTTCCATCTGCTAGTCTATATAAGGAAGTTGGCTTCCGTATATGCACATATACGGAAGTCAACTTCCGTAAATGCATAGAAATGTTTCTGCATATGTGGATACATGAAAGTGGCCTTTCGTGTATGCACATATACATAAGCCTACTTCCATAAATGTGCATTTACAGGAAGCCTACTTTTGTAAATGCATATATACAAAAATGCTTCCATAAATGTGCATTCACAGAAGTAGGATTTTGTATATGCACATACATGAAAGTTGACCTCCTTGCATATGTCACATTATAGAAGTCGACTTCTGTATATGTGCATATATAGAAGTTGGATTCTGTATATGAGCATATACAAAAGTCGCACATACGGAAGTGGATTTCCGTAAATGTGCATATACAGAAGCCACCTTTAGTATATGCACATATACAAAAGTTGTGCATATGGAAGCTTACTTCCGTATATGCGCATATATGGAAGCCAACTTCTAAATATACGCATATATGGAAGTTGACTTCCATAAATGGGCATTTACTAAAGAAGGATTTCGCAAATGTGCATATACAGAATCTTGCTTCCATATATATGCATATACAAAAGCTAACTTCTGTAAATGCGCATATTTGGAAGTTGGTTTCCATATATGAGAATATACAGAATCGCTTCTGTATATGCTCATATACAAAAGCTTGCATTTACGAAAGTTGGCTTCAATATATGTGTATATATGGAAGAAAGCTTCTGTATATGCACATTTATGAAATCCTTCTTACATATATGCGCATATATGGAAGTTGACTTCAACTTATGTATATGCACATATATAGAAGTTGAAGTCGGCTTCCTTATATGTGCATTTATAGAAGTGTTTTCTTAAATGTGCATATACGAAAGTGCTAATGTAAATGTGCATATACAAAAGCCAAATTTTGTATATGTGCATATATGGAAGATGGATTTTGTATATGCACATATATGGAAGTGGGATTCCATATATGCATATATATGGAGGTTGGCTTCTGTATAAGAGATGTGCATATACAGAAGCCAAATTTTGTATATGCGCATATATGGAAGACGAATTTCGTATATGCACATATATGGAAGTGGGATTCCATATATGCACATATATGGAGGTTGGCTTCTGTATAAGACATGTGCATATACAAAAGTCAAATTCTGTATATACTGATATATACAAGCCCATATTCATATTTATATTCAATTTTATATTCATATTTATATTCATATTTAGTATTTTCATAACCATTCCAAAACTAAGGGGTTGTATAATGTTTTTGATTTATATGTTGTTACAATGAGTGTGTAATGACCCCGCCGTTACGACAACAAAAGTGACATACAACAGGTAAGTTTTTTTTTTTGCGTTAGGAATTATACATCACAATTAATAACAACATAATTGACACATCATCCAATATATTAACGAAACAATAGTAACACATTATCAATCATTCACAACATAAATCCGACATGTTATTTCCATGAATAATGATAAACATATCGAAGCATTAACACAAATAAATAGCAGCCCATAATCATTGCATTCATACACATAAATAATGACTCATAAACAATATGAATCATAAAGTGCTCAACTCCTCTCATCAAGATAATCATCAGATAACACCATGATGACATGACATAACATAACACTAACTTAAGGATCATAAATATAATAATAAAAATGACATAAGATACTACCCACCCAACCTACCCTGCAAGGTTAGGACCTCCAGGACACATAAGCAACACTCAAGCCCAGGATCCAATTGATTTTCACCATTTAAGGTCTCAGGGATGGCGACTATTTTGAGGAACAAGGATGTGTCTAAATCCTGCTAAATAAATCACATCTCATTTCTCTATACTAGACCATCAATCCTACCTCAATATAGTTTTGCTAGTGCAAGAGTAAGCTAGTTACTTATTCATCAAGTATCAACATTCTTCTGTGGCGCAATAAATCAATTACTTAATCATGTACGTATCAAAAAATAAATGACGCAAGAGAAAACAACCTTATCATAATCATAAGTCAACATACTAATGGAGCAAGAGTAGTTCTCAACTTTATTCCATGGCGCAAAAGTAAACAATTTGAAACCAATCATACTATCACCTAATTAACATTATTAAATGGCACGCGAGTAATCTAAGTACTTAATTCATCACACTCACATTAATTCAATGGCGCAAGAGAATCTATTTATTCACCCAGTTCATTTCATGAGCAATAATCTAATCACATTAAGTCAAGGTGCAAAGGAAACTAAGCACACAACCAATCACACAACATTCATAATTAGTCATGGCGCACAAGAATTGTGGTTACTAAAGTAATCATATGCCACCAATATTTAAATGGCACAAGAATATAATCACTTTAGAATTCAACATCAATAAATTAGCAGTAATTAGCAATCAAAATTTAACATCAATAATTTGCATCAATTATAACCCTATCCAACAATCTAACTTGTTATGGAACATTCTGACAATCCAAGGTCGAGCCATGATGAATCAAGGCCTTCAATTATTGTTATAATTATACCAATTCACAAATAAATATAATGCATTGATTAATGATCATATCCAATACTTATCATCATAATAATATTATCCCCTAAAATAAACATGTTCGATCATTATCATTATAATATTATTGAACAATTATTTATTACTAAGGTCACACCATTATTACTATANTAAATATAATGCATTGATTAATGATCATATCCAATACTTATCATCATAATAATATTATCCCCTAAAATAAACATGTTCGATCATTATCATTATAATATTATTGAACAATTATTTATTACTAAGGTCACACCATTATTACTATAATTACGTGGAGTAAGGATTTACCATTAGCGAAATAATTACACTACTTGAATAAGAATTTAATACAATGAATAAATTGAATAAGAAATGAATTGAATACTTACATTGAATGAGAATTTATTATAATTTACATCGAATAGGAATTTATCATTAGGATTAACCATAAAAAATGTTACTATAAAAAGATGAAGTTCATTACTCATAGGATCGTGTCACTCGACTTGTATGACTAAGTTTTATTGCAAAGGTAATGATGCAAAAACTCACACCTTATACCACACCAATAAAGGAAGACAATCGTAGACTCAGTCCAAGTTGCTCCTTCCACACAATTTTGGCGAACTTAAATACAACCGAAATCAATGCAAGCAAATTGTTGAGTGAAAGGAAATCGAGGGTGGAATTTATAGTGATCTCCTGGCATATCGTCGAGAATTAAAAATGTTGGGAAATATAACACTGAGTGGGAAAAAGAAATATGATCATAGGGATCTGGGCATAAGCTTAGGTCTGAGTGTAAAATTGAGCATGAAACCTATAAGTCTGAGTGTAAAAACTGAGTGCCATTTGAAGGAATGTGCATAAGGATATGAGTGCAATATAAATGAGGTATGAGCATAAAAACGCACAGTTATTTCCCTTAAATCTCAAAGGATACTGAAGGGATGATATGCAGCAAAAACGAAGTAAGAGGTGGGGCGACGGTGAAGGCAATCATTGGGAGAGGGTTTAGTCATAACAATCCACACCTGGGGCACCCGAAAACATGGCATCAACTCTCCTGGAGACACATGACCAAGAAACAACAAACAAGCATGATCAACAAGAACAATCCAAGAGTGATAGCCAACCGATGGGATCTTTGTGGGATAAGATTTGGCCCTTGAGCAGAAAAAGAAATACGCCAAGCACAAGGAAATTCACATGGAGGTCAAAGGGTAAGCACATAAAGAAATATTTGTTGTTGAGGTTAAAATGCATGAAAATTTTCAGTTTATTGAGGTTAAAATAAATGCATGGGAAGGGATAAGTCCTCTGAGATAAAAGCACACAAAATGGGGCATGTTTGTTGTGCACACATTGGTCTTGGTGTTGAGTGAAGGCACTGGGTGGAGGCACCCATGCCTGTCCATTTTTAAATAAAACACAGAGCTTAAATTCGAAGGGAAATCTCATGCCCAGAGAAAATGTAGATAAATAGTGTTGCAACCAAGCGATGGGTAAGGGGAGAGGCATAGTTCCATTACCTCCCTAAAATGAAGAAAATAAACTTTATAAGGCTGAGGGATAAAAGTAATTCATGGAGCATATGAGGAACCGATTGCTGAGAAAAAGAAAGGTAAGAATCGTTGAGGGTTGAAGAATTTGTTGAGTAAAATAAGGTAAACAAAATCACAGGGTAAATAGTGGTAAAATTGTTGGGTAATAACCAAGTAAAATCACATACTAGATAGTCAACTCAGAATATTTTAAGAGGGATAAGTTAGAGGGAGGGGTTGGACGATTTAAAAACGCAGAGAACAAGGGTTTTCCCGACAAGTGACTACCTCAGGCAGAGGAAAACTTAATGAAATCTCAATCTAGAATCAATAAATCAGGAATTACCCCAAATATATATACAAGAAACACTTAAAACATTGTGACATCAAATAAAAATACAACAAACTTAATTTATTGGATTTACAAATTCAGTGAGGAGTACCGTAACCGAAGGTGATGAAGTCGAAGGCGTTCTTCTGTGCTTGCGCTTTGTCCAGCTCCTCACTTGCTAACCGTGAAGACCTCACTGGTACTTCCCAACCAATGCTAGGGGTACTCTTCTTCCCCCTTAGCCCCCCAAGCCACAAAGGGTCCACACACACACAACTAGAGACAAAATATAGCTCCCAACGTGCCTCGCAAGGTCGAGCTACCACTCTATTCCTCAAGCTGGGTATCCCAACTCCCACAAGAAAAATAAGTCAAAGATATTATGGCAGCATAACCTTACACATACCAGTCGTGATCCATTCCTCTTTCCTGCCATTACTTTTATAGAGTTCTTCTTAGTGACCACTTGTCATTTGCATGTTTAATTCATTTTATTAAAAATTAATTAGGAAAAACTCTCCCCCATACACTTATAACCCGATCCCTTAGTTGCACCAAAAATTCATTTATTTAATTTAATTTAATGTCAATTTCACTTACCCATCCTAAAAGAGCTCCTTGTTGTCCCTTTATTCCCTCTATTTCCATTTAATCACTGACGCCTATATAAAACTTAGTTGTGTTTTATTTAGGAACGTTCCTTAGTTAGACTAGACTAGATTCACTTCTATGTTTCCCATCCTTTTTACAATTATTTCCCTTCTTGTCTAAGTTTCAATTTGGCATGTCTTACACATAATAAATAATCAACTCTTTAAATGAAATATTTCTCTTTTTAATTCTTAGATTGATTTTTCTTCATCCCCCTTTTATTAATTGATCATTTAGTTTTTAGTCTTCTTTCCCTATTTATACCTAGGTTTAATTTTCAATTAGGCTTAGAATTTTTAAGGGAATTTTATAATTAATAAAAAATACTCAATTAACATTTATTTTAAGGCTGACAATGAGCAACTAGAGCCTGCAGAGCAAGCTAGGTTTTGACAGTCACAGACAGAACAGAGCACAACATGGTTACTAAAGGGGACGGTAATGGAACTCCCTCATACAAGTAGGTAGTGGTGGACAGGGGGAAAGGACTACGAGGCAGAGGTTTCAAGGAACTAGTGATGAGCACCTCGAGTTCAGGACCAAAAAAAAATCAGGAAAGCAACTCGGAAAAAAGGGATCGCATGGGGGAAGAAGCCATAGAAACCCAGAAAGCAGTGCAAGAACCAGAGAACCCCAATGGGGTAGAAGGGCGCAACCCGTGTAAACCTAAAACAACACTGATACCCAATGTAATACTAGAATACCCACAAACAAAAATCTTTGGGGACCAGATGAAGATGCATTCACTAATCTGCAAGTTCATGGGTATATGGCCCACAGAAAGAACGTTGCGCAACTCGAAAAAATATCATTGGAATCCAAGCGGAGAAGTGGAATTCCACCTGGGTTCGAAAGACTTCTTCACAACAGTATTCTTGAATTTGGAGGATGGGGATAAAGTCTTTGAGGGGGGGTTGTACTTCCACACCTCAGAAGGACTATACATGCTACCATGGAAGAAAAAATTCTCCCCAGAGAAAGAAACCTTCAAGAATATACCCGTCTGGCTGTGGCTTTACTCTTTGCTGCTAGACTATTAGCTACCCTCTACCTTCGAAGCAATCGAGAACAAACTTGGAAAATATGTGAAGACATAGGAAGAAACCCTAAAAGGGATATATACCTCCTACGCAAGGATCTGCATAGATATGGATGTTTCGAGGGCACTCCCAGAAGCCATAAGCCTGGAATTTAGGGATGAGGAATGGATACAAAGCATCTATTATGAGCAAATCCCATTCAGATGCAGAATATACCATGAACATGTAAACCTATTTAGAGAATTCCCTCTCGATAAAAAACAAGAAGTGGAAAAAACCAAAATACAACAGGATGAGGAAGGGTTTATCAAGCCGAACAACAAAAATAGAGCAAACAAGAAACCAAGTAAAACCCCAACAGGAAGCAATCCAGAATCCAGGACTAGAATGAAAGAATGTGAAAAAACCTACAAAGGGGAAGAAGGAGGAAAGGAAAAGGAAAAAGTTAAAGATGCTAAGGAACAAGCCACAAATGAGAACACAAACAATCCAAGAAATCAGATGGAGTAGGGGGGTAGTGCAACTCCTATGGATGGAGAAACCAGAGATGCCAACACACCCATGTAGGAGACAGACGAAGACGCGGAAATGACACCAAGAGAGGTAGGTACAGAAGATCCCAACCTTAGAGATATTGTGGAAAGGGAAGGAATAGATCTCCCGAACATACTAGAGCAATGGAAAAGGCAAGGCATAGACAATGTACCAATGGAGCAACTAGACCATATCCAATACCTATTCCTCCTAAGGGAGGAAGAGAAATCCATAGGGCTCAAGTGCATGCATGGGGAGATAGGACACCTAGGAATCAAAGAATATGAGGGACAACCACAACTCTCACCCAAGCAGACGTAAAGGAAGAAAGGCAGGAAATCAAGCAATGTAGCCCTATAGGAACTAGGATCTCTGCTGATAAATTCAGGTAAGATCAATAAGATATTTCCAACCCCC
>SNQJ01S0014695.1:100388-111801 GCA_010110895.2 Picea sitchensis
CCTTAAAAACAGATCGAGGAAGGAACAACCAGACCTATGTTTCATCCAAGAGACAAAATGTATTGTAGATAGAAAGGAAACAATAGCAAAAAACAATGGAGCAAGTACAAGACGTTGGTTTTCGAAGGATAGTATATGGCAAGCGGTATTCTCACTCTGTGGAACCCACAAGTGATGAATCTACTAGCAGCTGAAGCCACCAAATACACACTTTCAATTAACATGCAAATCATAGGTAACACAGAGGTGATTCTATGCACTAATGCGTATGGTCCCTAGATGTTGGAAGAAAAGAGAAGAACGATCCTAGACCTAGAAAACCTAAAAGTCTGTTCCGACAACCTCCACTGGATCCTGGTCGAGGACTTCAACATCATCACGAAACTTGCAGAGAAAAAAGGAGGCACCGAGAGACTAGATAGAGATGCAGAAGACTTTTCAGTTTTCATTGACACAGTGGAGATGGTAGACATCAAAACCAGTAATGGCTAGTTCACATGGAACAACAAGCAGATTCCTGGTGTCAGATTCCATCATCCTATAGGGTTTAACTTTAGACTGCAGCATCCTTCCCTGGAGGGATTCATACCACTAGCCAGTCCAATTGGAAGCAAACTTCCAAACCACACCGAAAAACAGACCTTTCATATTCGAGAAATTTTGAATTGAACATCCCACCTTCAAGGAGAACATCAGCCAATGGTGGTAGGAGCCACAACCTGAACAAGGGAAAAGGATTTTCAAACTTTATAAGAAACTCAGGTACATCAAACATAAACTCAAGGAGTGGAACAAGGAAATATTTGGAAACATAAACCAAGAAAAAAGAATTATTGAAGGCAAAATGAGGAACCTCTAGGAAATATGCATAGACATGGGTTATACAGAGGATCAAAAAAAGGAAGAGATCCAACTGACCCAGGAATGGGAAGAAAGATGCCAGCAGGAAGAGACTCTATGGCACCAAAATTCTAAAATTGGGTGGCTAAAGGAAGGAGAACGGAATACAGGGTTTTTTCATCAAACCACCATTGCTAGAAGAACCAACAACAAAATTCTAAAAATTTGGGATCAGAATGGGATCGAGAGAGAGTCCCACAAGGAGATCGAAGATATGTTGGTGAACCATTTCCGTGGGATAGCCCAGGAACCCAACCAAGATCGAATGAAGGCCATACAAAGGATAACTCAACACATCTCCAGGCTAGCTATCAAGGAACAAAATATCAACCTAAACAAACCCATCGCTAAGGAGGAAATTGACCAAGTGGTACAGGAGATGCCCAATGTAATGGCCCTAGGTATAGATGGTTTCACAGTGGAATTCTTCAAATTTTGTTGGGAAGTGGTCAAACATGACGTCTATGGGGTGGTGGAAGACTCCAAATGCTCGGCCTCTATTCTGAAAGCACTAAATGCCACAATGATTACTCTAATCCCCAAAGAAAATGAAGCCAGGACCCCAGACTGCTACAAACCCATAGCATTATGTAGTGTGGTTTACAAGATAATCTCCAAAGTCATAGACAATAGACTAAAACCTCTCCTACCCTCACTAGTTTCCTAGGAACAAGTAGGTTTTGTAGAAGGGCGACAAATTTTGGACAACATCATCCATGCCCATGAAATGATACACACACTGAAAATCTAGAGGAGAGGGGCGATGATACTCCAACTTGTCCTAGCAAAGGCTTATGACAAAATTAATTGGCACTATATGGTCAAGACTTTGGAAGCTTTTAGAGAGCAACCGCAAGCTAGGGTTTGGCCAGTCGTGGCCATAGCAGAGGACAACATGAGCACCAAAGGGGGGGGCAAGGGTTCCCCTTCATACAAACAGGTAGTGGTAGATAGAGGGAAAGGGCCAAGGGGCATATTTTTCAAGGCACCAGTGGTAGGCACCTTGGGTTCAAACCTATAAAAAGGTCAGGAAAGGAACAAGGGAAAAAGTGAATGCATGGAAGAGGAAGCCAGAGAAACCCAGAGGGAGACGCAAGACACAGTGAAGACCAACCGGGCAAAAGGGCGCAAGCCATGCAAACCAAAAAAAATAATGATACCCAAGGTAATACTGGAGGATACACAAATGAAACTTTACAAGGATTAGATGAATGCACATGCGCTAATATGCAAGTTTATGGGCTTGTGGCCCACTGAAAGAACGTTGGGCAATGGGATCAAATATCATTGGAATCCAAATGGGGAATTGGAGCTCCATTTGGGTACAAAAGGATTCTTTACAGCAGTCTTCATAAACCTAGAGGACAGGGATAGATTCTTTGAAGGAGGGCCATACTTCCATGCATCAGCAGGACTGTACATGTAGCCATGGAAGGAAAACTTCTCCCCAGAAAAAGAGACCTTCAAAAAGGTGCCAGTCTGGATGAGATTCTATTCCCTACCTTTAGACTACTGGTTACCCTCTACTTTTGAAGCAATAGGAAACAACTGGCGAAATATATAAAGACCACATAAGACACCCTAAAAGGGAGATATACATCTTACGCAAGAATATGTATAGAGATGGATGTGTCGGGAGTACTCCCAGAATCCATAAGCCTCAAATTCAGGGATGAGAAATGGATCCAAAACATCGATTACGAATAGATCCCTTTCAGATGCAGAAGATTCCATGAACATGGTCACCTGATCAAGGAATGCCCTCTTCATAAAAAACAGGAAGAGGAAAAACCCAAACCACAACAGGATGAGGATGGGTTTGTTAAACCAAACCCCAAAAGCAAACAAAACAAAAAGAAGAGTACATCCCCAGTAGGAATTAACCCATAGGTTCGAAATAAAATGAAAGGAAGGGATAGAACCAATAAAGGGGCAGAGGACTATAAGGATACGAAAAAATCTCAGGAAGTCAGAGAACAAACAACAAACAAGCCCACCGACTGGCCAAGTAACCAGAAGGAACAGGGAAGTTGCACAACCCCGATGGATGGAGGAATCAGAGATGACAACACCCCCATGCAAGAAGAAGAGGGAGATGTAGAAATGACCCCAAGTGAAGTAGGCACAAAATATCCTGCACTCAGAGACCTTGTAGAAAGGGAAGGGATAGATATCATGAACATACTGGAGCAATGGAAAAGACAGGGAGTAGACAATGTACCAACAGAGCAACTTGACCACATCTAGTACTTGTTCCTCATAAGGGAGGAAGCCAAATATAGAGGCCTAAAGCGTACACACGGGGATATTGGACACCTAGGAGTCAAAGACGATGAGGGACAACCACAACTCTCACCCAAGAAGACACGGAGGAAAAAAGGAAGGAAATCAAATAGTATATCCCTACAGGAGCTTGGAGTGCTATTGATAAACTTGGATAAGATCAAGAAACTCTTCCCCAACTCCCCCCCACATGTTTAAATGAAGGTTATAACTTGTAATATAAGAGGCCTAAACATCCCAAGAAAGCAAAGAATCCTTAGAAATAGACTAAAATAGGAACAACCAGATCTATGTTTTATTCAAGAGAAAAAATGTAATACAAACAAAATGGAAACAACTAGTCAACAACAATGGTGCAAGTACAAGATGGTGGCTATAGGAGGCCACCAAATGGTAGGAGGTATCCTCACCATGTGGAACCCACAAGTACTAAGCCTAATAGCAGCTGAAGTGACCAGGCATACCCTTACGATCATCATGCAAATCATTAGGAACACAGAGGTGATTTTGTGCACTAATGTGTATGGGCCCCAGGTGTCAGAGGAAAGGAGAGGAATGATAAGAGACCTAGAAGATCTTAAAAACCAATCCAACAACCTCCAATGGATCCTAGCAGGATACTTCAACATCATCAAATCACTTGCAGAGAAAAAATGAGGTATAAGAAGATTGGATAGAGATGCGGAAGAATTCTCAAAGTTCATAGACACAACGAGGATGGTAGATCTAAAAACCAATAATGGCCAATTCACCTGGAACAATAAATGGATGAACCAACATCAGGTAGCAATTAGACTCGACAGATTCCTAGTATCAGAGTCATTCGTTATGTAGGGGATAACCTTAGATTGCAACATCCTTCCCTGGGGGGGATCAAATCACTGGCTAGTGCAATTGGAAGCAGGCTTCTAGACCACACCAAAGGATAGACCTTTCAGATTTTAGAAATTATGGATTGAACACCCGACATTTAAGGAAATAATCAAATAGTGGTGGTGGGAGGAGAAACTAGAGCAAGGGACAAGGATGTTCAAACTCTATAAGAAACTAAAAAACATCAAATATAGGCTCAATGAGTGGAACAAGGACACTTTTGGGAATATAAACCGAGAGAAGAACAACATTGAAGAAAAAATGAAAAAACTCTAGGAAAGTTGCATTTCAGAGGGCTACACAGAGGAACGGAAAAAGGAAGAGATCCAGATGACCCAGGAATGGGAAGCACAATGACAACAAGAAGAAACTCTTTGGCGACAAAAGTCCCAGATCATATGGCTAAACAAAGGAGAAAGGAACACCAAGTTATTTCATAGAACAACCATGGCCAAAAGAGCCCATAAAAAAATCCTAAAGATTAGGGATCAAGACGGAATAGAGAGAGAGTCATGTAAGGACATTGAAACAACTCTGGTAAACCACTTCCACGGGATCGCCCAGGAACCCAACTAGGATAGAACAGAGGCCATACAAAGGATAATCCAACATATTTCTTGCCTGGTCACTAAAGAACAAAATAACAACCTAAACAATCCCATTGCAGAGGAGGAAATTGACTAAGAACTCCAGGAAATGCCCAATGGAAAAGCCTTAGGCCCAGATGGTTTCATAGTGGAGTTCTTCAAAGCCTACTGGGAAATTGTCAAACACGACGTATATAGGGTAGTGGAAGACTTAAGAAGTTCAGCCTCCATTCTAAAAGCACTAAATGCTACAATGATTACACTTATCCCCAAAGAGAATGAAGCTAAAACCCCTGATCGTTACAGACCTATAGCGCTGTGAAATTTGGTGTATAAGATAATGTCCAAGGTTATAGAAAATAGATTGAAACCACTCCTACCTACACTGGTCTCACAAGAATAGACAGGTTTCGTGGAAGGAATACAAATAATGGACAATCTCATCCATGCCCACGAACTTATCCACACCCTGAAGCTTCAGAAGAGAGGGGGAATGATAATACAACTGGAGCTAGAAAAAGATTATGACAAAATTAGCAAGCACTATATGATCAAGACACGGGAAGCCTTTGGCTTCACCCAACACTAGATCAGTTGGATAGTTAGCCTAGTATACACAACAATCTACTCACTACTAGTAAATGGAGCCCCTGCCAAACCTTTATGGCCCACAAGAGGCATTAGACAAGGAGACCCTTTGTCCCCTTTCCTATTCATTCTAATGATGGAAGGTCTCAGTCGAAGCATAAAAAGTGCAACAACAACAGGGGAAATAATAGGTAACAAACCCTTCGAAAATTTCCCTACCTTCACACACCAACAGTTCATGGATGAAACCTTATGTCATGGCATACCCATGGTCAAGGAAGCGAAAGCCTACAAATGAATCTTAGACTATTTTGGGGAAGCCTCGGGGGAAGAGATCAACCAGTCCAAATCTATGATCTTCTTCTTTAATACCAACCCCGCAATCCAAAGAAATTTGGCCAATATCTTGGGATTTGAACACAAATCACTCCCAACCAAGTACTTGGGCATTCTCCTAATAGAAAAAGCTTACAAACTGTCAACTTGGGAAGGAATAATCAACAAGCTACAAGAATGGGTGAAAAATTAGATGTACAGATCCCTCAACCTAGCCGAAAGACTTATCCTGACCAAGTCAGTTTTGCAAGCAATTCCAACCTTTATGATGTCTATTTTCCCAACCCCCAAGGGGATACTACAAAAAATAAGAACCATACAAAGGGACTTCCTGTGGTGAGGTGTGAAAACAAGAAAAAATGAGTACTGGTGGCATCAGAGAAGGTCTGTAAACCAAAAATCAAAGGAGGCCTAGGGTTACACGATCCGCAAGTGACCAATGACGCCTATGGGGTGAAACTCTGGTGGCATTGGGTCAAAGAAAATACTACACCATGGGTCAATCTATGGAAGGAAAAGTATGCCCCAGACATATGTGAACAGGACAAAATATGCTTTAGAGGCACCAGGGATGGTTCTGCCATCTGGAACCTAGCCTGGTGCAACAAGGCATGGATCCAGACACACAACTTTTGAGAAGTAAGAAATGGCAGAACAACTAGATTTTGGGAGGATGCCTGGCAATAGAAACCTAGAATGGAAAAACTAGGCTGAGAGGAACTACAACAGGAGTTGATTGCAAAAGGAAAAACCAGAGTCTATTATTACTGGAAACAATAAATAGATCACAACAAATGGAGAATCTGGAACACTCTCACCCCACAGAATAGAGACCAAACTGCAACAACAGTAAAAGAGGTGGAGGAGGCATTGGGGAGACGAAAAATTGCAGTCATGGATGGAAATGACCAACTGAGATGGGGGCACAAAGAAGATGGGGAATTCAATCTCAAAGAAGTCCGACACTATATAGCAGACCAGGACCAAGAAGACCCGGCGTATCAATGGGATAAGCCTTGGAACAATCCCCATTGGCCAAAAATAAAAATCTTCCAATGTCTAATACTCCACAACCAAATTATAACTTGGGAAAACCTAAGGAAGAGAGGATTCATAGTTCCTTCTAGATGTCACCTATGTGAAGCAAAGGATAAAAAAATGAACCATCTCCTGGACGAATGTACCTACACAACAGAATGATGGGACTGTGCGATAGACATCTTCTGTCAATCCAATAGGATCAGAGGTAATATATCTGCAACTATCAACATCTGGAAAGAGAACTACAACGAAAACGAAGGAGTGAATCTATGTTGGACCCTCATCCCTGGAATGATCATATGGGAAATATGGAAGGAAAGGAAACAACGTGTGTTTAGGAACCAAAGCTGGACGATGGGAAAGATCAAGGAAAAAATAATCTCCATAAAAAGAGAAACGATACAGAGCCACAACTTCCAAATAGGAAGAGTGCAACTCATAGACCAGGACCTCCGAGTTCTAGAGGCTTTTCAACTGAAATATGGAGGCAACCCCAACCAGGTAAGACAACCACCACAACTACAAGTAGGTGAGTGCAACTGGAAACTTCTACCAGAGGGCTCCCTTAAGCTGAATTTCGATGGGGCATCGAAAGGTAACCCAGGACGGACAGGAATAGGAGGAGTAATCAGGGACAGTCAAGGAAAAATCATACGCCTGTACACTGGGAGTATGGGAAACTCAGCCAACAACGCCACTGAATTTGGAGCCCTAGAGACTAGCCTGGAGATTCTACACTGGGAAGGGATGACAAACACTATAATGGAAGGAGATTCTACGTTGGTCATCAAAACAGTAAGGCGACTCCAAAATAGCACCAGAGTGGGAAAGATTCAGAGGCACTAGAGCTTGGCTCATTCCCTGCAAAATATTCAGGAGCACTTGTAGATGGGGATCACAGTGGAGTTGCATTGGGTACGGAGGTCAGCAAATGGACTAGCAGACATAATCTCTAATGAAGGGGTCGACAAGGAATGACTAGAACTGGATTCCATATGGATTAACATCTCGAATGGTCTGTTCCGAACATACTGCACCCAACTAGCAACAAAGGACTATGATTCCAGTCGAGGTACATACAACCACATCGAGGCTGGAGGTGCAGAAATAATTGAAGGGTACGTAGGATCCAGGAAGAATCCAGTAGGCCACCACTTAACCACAAGTTACAATGAAGATCTCGGTCACACCACAAGAGGAGGTACGACACTACATTCCTGTCAATAGAAAGAAGTATAAGGGCAGTCTGTGGGAGAGTAGAATGGATAATCAATAGGAGGCAAAGGAAGAAGACCAAAAGGGTTGGTCGTGGGAAGGTATGGGTGCACCTCACCCATGCATAGATACGGGGGGGGGAGGGGAATGATTGGAGTACAACATGCAAGGCCAAGGATTGGCACAGGGACAATGATAGGGTTCCCGAGAGCACACACCCTGAAATAGTGAAAAAGGACCAGAAGGTACACCTTTATGGGAGACCCATGATTACCCACATAAGCCCACAACCAGGGAAATCCCATAAAAGAATAAATATTAGGGATAGCCATAGACCGAAGAGAAGCAATTACAGAGGCCATCCTACATACCAGGAAGGGGTGAATAGAAACAGAGGACGAATTCAAGACAAGAACCACCAAAATCAAACCAAGATGGTGAGAATGAAGAATACCCAGAGTAAGAGGGGCCCCTAGGGGGAGGAACTTCCAACAAGTGCCAGGAATATCAGAAGGATGGAGCAGGTGGCCAGACAAGACAAGGGTATATTTCTCACACAGATCGATCCAAAGGGAAAAGCGGTCATTGATAGGTGGGAGAGTGAATTCAACACGACGCACTAGGGAAAATCCTAGGCGGAACTCATTCAAGAAGAGGATGGGATAAGGGACCCAGGGGCTACCCAACCCAGAATAGCCCTCTACCACAAAATGGTGGAGGAGTCCTAGAACACAAAAATGTTAATAGGCAAGCTAAGCGTTGATAGGAAAGCGACCATAAAGGAATCTATCCGGGACCACAAGAAGGAGAACATAGAAATTTTGAGTCACCTCAGCAACCTAGAGGCTAGTGCAAGAAGAATAGCAAAGGACCAAAGGAGCCAAAAAGAAAAAATGGAATGAATGGAAGGAAATTCAACCTCTACCTACGATATGTCCACCACATGGACATCACCCCAGTAGACCGATGCGGAACACTAGCCTGTATCAGAAAGACGTGCACGGTGGAGCAAAGGAAGGAGAACAAGGCAATAAAGGAAGGAGATGAAATCCATCCCATCCTCTTGGACTAGCACAATACCAACCTCTGTTCAAGTTGTTTATTAGTGTAGGAGCCACACCTGTTCTATGTTTTTGTATTATATATATATGATATGGTATATTTTTTCAAACTAGTTTTCAGAGACTAGGTTGGTTTCCCAGGGTGGCGACCCATCCCTCCACCCCCATTTTTGTAGACAATGCAACTTCATGATCATTAATATAGTTTCCTTTTTGGAACATCACAGGATCCCCCTTTTTTCCTTTAGTACCATATTTTCCAGTAATATAGTATCTCACACTCACTTACAAAAAAAAAAAAGACTCTGGAAGCTTTTGGCTTTGCACAACACTGGATCAACTGGATTTTCAGCCTAGTGTCAATGACTAGTTACTCGTTGCTAATCAATGGAGCCCTAGCCAAACCCTTTTGGCCTTCAAAAGGAATCAGACAAGGAGACCCGCTATCACCTTTCATGTTCATTCTGATGATGGAAGGACTTAGTAGAAGCATAAAAAGAACAACTGCAGTAGGTGAAATAAAAGACATTAAACCTTTCAAAAATCACCCTACCTCCACGCACCAACAGTTCATTGATGACACCTTACTCCATGGCACACTCATGATCAAGGAAGCGAAATCCTACAAAATAATCTTAGAAGAGTTTGGGGAAGCATCGAGAGAAGATATTAATCACTCCAAATCCATGATATATTTCTCCAATACCAACCCAGCAATTCAAAGGATCCTGGCAAATATTTTGGGGTTTGAATGAAAAAATCTCCCAACAAAATATTTGGGAATTCCCCTGAAGGAAAGAGCATGAAAAATGAAAACATGGGAAGGAGTGATCAAGAAGCTACAGGAGAGGGTGAAAAATTAGACTTACAGATTCCTCAACCTTGCGGGGAGACTTGTCTTGACCAAAACGGTTCTGCAAGCAGTTCTGACCTATATGATGTCAGTGTTTCCCACTCCCAAAGGAATACTCCAAAAAATAAGATCCATCCAAAGGGACTTCCTATGGAGTGGAGTGGAAAGAAAGAAAAAAAGGGCCCTTATGGCCTGGGAGAAGGTTTGCGAACAAAAATGCAAAGGAGGCCTGGGGTTTCAAGACCCAGAAGTAACCAATGAATCCTATGGGGTGAAACTCTAGTGGAGATGGGTCAGAAAAAAGTCAACACCGTGGGAAACCCTCTGGAAGGACAAGTATGCTCCGGACATCAGTGACCATGATTGAATTCATTTTACGGGCACTGTTATCCTCAATTTCTTGGGATAACTCGGAGATCATGTCTCGAGGCCCATAGGTCCTAGACATGGACTACTGAAAGAAGGATTGACCTGAGCATGACCCTGGAGGGCCCATCCTTTTCTTCTTTCATTAGATTCATCTTGTCAGCAGTAGCAACATCCATCACCATTGGCTTGGTCTTGTATCAGAGAAGGCTCTTGCTCCATGAGGTAATTGGTCCAGGTATCATGGTATATGTCACTTTTGATCATTATAACCTTTGGATATATGCATCTGACTCCTTTTATCTCTAACGATTGCTTGGTTTTTACATTAACCCACTTGACCATTTTGGGGAGATTGACAGGGTGTCCTAGCAAGCCTGTACCCATGGGTTTTGGTTTGCCACAGGGGGGATTTCTGAAGAGCCATCGTCTGCTCCCATCATACCACGACTTTTTCATCTTATCTCCCATTCATTTATCCCATTCCCCTGGTCCGGATATTGGATTGACCTGTTTGTAGGGTTGCACATTATCTTGTGGGAAGAAGGGGCTAAAATCCCAGAAGGTAAAAGCAGCTAGTAAAAGATAAAAGCCTAGGAATAAAACCTCGAGATGCCTCGCCCAAGGATCCCCGAGAAGGCAATAAAAATCCTCTCCGCAAGAAACAAGAGGGACCTGGAAAATAATAAACAAGAACTATCCAAGAGCATAGGGGGTCTCATCACAAGCCATCCTATTAGGTTCATGGGTACCTAACAGTATGACATTGCCACTATCGAGTTACCACGCTAGGGTAGTGACCTTTGGCTACATGGCCAAGGGAAATGGGGTCTCATCACGAGCCAACCTTCTCATCTCTGTGAAAGTACATGTGGGTAACACTGTCAGCTCTAGTCACCATGCCAAGGCAGTGTCCTCCAATTAGACCTTGAATAAAAATAAAAAGAAGAAGAAAAAGAAAAATAAAGAAAGAATAAAGGAAAGAACGGGCTTGGAAAAAATTGCATCCATGACGGGTACAACTCGCCTTCTACAAAGGAACCCATAGATAACATTATGCATCCCTGGCTCTCACTCTACCCACTTGTCTAGACATCCCCTAGCCACATCACCTCGTTTACATGGCTTGGATGAAACCTTCCTCAGAACTTCCTTCCTCTTGTGGATACTAGCCCAATAGGATGTCTTGTCCTTTTCTTCAATCTTGTATTGTGGATTTTTGTAATGTCTTTGAGCTGTTGAATGATATATCAAGGTTTTTATGCATATGTTTGATAATATTAATGATGAAATGTGATTGACATTGCTAT
>SNQJ01S0014696.1:4498-29741 GCA_010110895.2 Picea sitchensis
AATCTAATTTGTATTACCCAATAAAATCAACAATTGTTCATGGTTCCTTCTGCAAACTATTTGGATTAGCCAAGCACTAACAAGTAAAAATGTGATCTATAAACATTTCAACAAATTGACGAATAAAATCAAAGACTAGCTTGCTAACATGGCAACATATAAAGGAAAGGATTGATATCATTAGAGGTTAACGAGGAACTTAAGGAAGGATGGAAAGATAAATTGGCAAGAGGAAAAAGATCATCAAACAACCCAAAAAAACTACACAATATTTAAGAATTATGGTACGGATAACATTGATGAGCACCATATGAAATGTGGCAATGGTACAAAATAATGTTGGTGAGTTATATAGTTGGAATCTACATGTAACCTTCAAGTTATGACAGATGAAAATTGTGAGGTGATGCCACCTATCTATGTATGATTTACAAGCAATCAATAGATCCTACACACAACTTGAGGTTCATTTATCTTCCCCTAATAAACTACACCACCCTATTATCTCCTCCCCTTATGTTTCCTAAGATTTTGAGTTTCCCTCTCCCCCTTTAAATCATGGAATAATGGAATGTCTGGTGGAATATAATGGTAGTATTTATGCTCTATCTCCTAGATCAATCTAAAAAAAACTTTGAAACTTGGTCTCCACCACCCTATGCATCCATAGTGTGTATAATTATTTTTCCAAGTTGGCAATAGATGAGCAAGACATATTTGCATGAACATGCTCTAGAATAATTTCTTTCGTGTCTAAATGGTTGTCACTTATGAGAAGGGTGACGAAGACTAGATCCAAGGGTTAAAGGGTGATAGAATGTAGAACCCATCATTGGACCAATTTAAAAAATAAAACCATATCATGTGGGGCAATATATGACCTAGATTGGAAGTTAAGGAATTATCAACAAAGAATAAAGTTGTCATTAAATATGGAATGGAGTGGGTATGTTATAAGATTCAACATAGTATATTTCTTCTCCGGAATATAGACTTATGCTTCCAATATGCAAATTTAGGAATTAGACAATGATGTAAAAGATGAACCCTATAAGTTGTAAAGAATTTCCTTTTCCCAAAGAAAAGTTGTTCAATTATTATGTACCTTCATAAAGACCTAACATTTTTTATCCATTTTTTTAACCATACCAAAATCCAAGGGACCCCTCTAATCAATGCATCTCTACATTCCAACATCCAAATAAGAATGCTTTGTTATCTTTCTACAAGCTAATTTCATCATCATAATATTCAGTCCTATTGACTATAGTGTTAAATCTAACAAATATGAATCAACATCAAAGAAGTTGTTTTAGTTATTTGATTAAGTTAGATAGTCTCGTAATTATGTTAGAACTTACAAAAAGTTTAAATAAGGTATACCAATCTTCAAGATGAATATTTAAATATGGTGTATAAAGTAGAGTTTCATTTTTTACTTTAATGATTCCTTACACAATGGCATAGTTTTAATATAATATTTCCATGATCAATAAAAGGATAGCTGGTAACGCAGTCTTGAACGATTATTAATGAATTGGAGCCACCAAACTGACTACAGTAGGGAGCACATAATCTCGCGTTCAAGCATGGCCTTCGACAATGCTGCTATTATATACGTAATTATGCATTTCTGCCCTCATTATATATGTAATTACTATTGGTTTTTCTTATCTCTCTAGTTACTTTATTATAAGTGATTAAGTGCGAGGGGTCTTTTCCCCCGTAATGGATTGATTCACCCGCTCCCCGTGCTTCTATCTCTAATGGCTTCTCTTTCTAAATAAAATCGACAAAATAGGATCTTTAAAGGGTCCCCTTCGATGGTCCCAACTTTTTTAAAGAGTTTAATATAATATTTTTTGTTATATAATATTATTTTTTTTAAGAGTTTTAATATAATATTTAAAGAAAAAAAAGTTAGATATATATATATATGAATGGAGCAGATTATATATTCAAATAATTTACAATTAATAGTCTGCAGCAAGACAGTGCACACAACAACTTATCCTTGTAGAGTGATATATAACAGCGAAAAAATAACTTATCCAACTTATGGAAAAGAAAATACTACTACCGTTATATTTACCTACGCATAACCTTTTCTAACGTACCTTTGCATAACCTACTTTCAAATATCTCCTTGTGTATTTTGAGTATACTGCAATTCATGCAATATTGTGAATGTAACTCAAAAGGAGGTTTGAAGGTAAGAACCCATTAGTAAGGGTGTTGCACATAAGGCCATAGGGCGCTACTTGGGAATATTTTTATATTTGAAAAAGTTTTGAATTTAAGAGTAGTTTCTATAAATAGGATTAATGGTTGATGGTTGTTTAGTGCCTTTTTTTTTTATGGAGCATTGGAGGCAGGTGGCTCCAATTATGGGGCAGGAAGTGTTATAAAGTCGTGTTCATCGACGGATTATCGTTGGTATTTAAATTGTGGGGTGGGAACAAACACCAAAGAAGAGTTGATGGGTGTGTGGGCTTCGCTTTTTATTGCAAAACATTTGGACATCCTAGATATTGGGTTATTAGGTGATTCAAAGTAATAATTATTTGGTTAAAAAAAAAAATACTCAGAGCCATAAATATTTCAAAAGTAATAATTGACTGGTTAAAAAAAAAAAAAAAAAACTCCGAGCCATAAATATTGAAGGATGGAAAAATAAAACTAGTGATTTGGCCGCTTCCTTCAGGGTTATCCACTTTCAACACATTTACAAAGAGAAAAATGTGGAGGCAGATCTTTTATCGAAGAAAGACCTGACGACTGTGAGTGGAAGACTTTTTTATCACTCCTGGGATGGAGCTTCTGCTGGAAATGTCCAGCATTTTGACATTTTTTAAATGTTATGTGTCGAGTACGGGTTCTTTGTATTGTTTTTCACAGGTGGTGGGATGTTTAGTGCTCTTGAAGGGCTCTCTTGTTTGGATTGATTGTGCTAGTTTTTTGTATGGACGATCTGATTCACCTCTTTTTAGAGAGATAGGTAGATTATTGTTCATAGGAAACAGGCATTAAATTATCGAGGTTTATATGAAAAATCATATTCTTAATATAATTAGTGTGAATTTTCTGCGGAAATTAAAAAAAAAAAAGAAGAAGAAGAAGTTATGATAAGTATCATATTTTATGTATTCTACATCATAGAGATGAAAGGTGTATTATATTTGTGGTTCGTATTGCAGTTTAAACACTAAATTGCATTGCTTGAGTCATTAGTATAATCTTACCAATACTGGAATTTCTCTTACTGTGAGTTTTATTTAAATCACAAATTTCTTTAAAAACTCTCATTTTTATTTAAAGTAAAATATTATATTATTAAAATAGTTGTGTGTTATATTTATAAAAAATTTCTATATAATAAATATTAATAAGGTATTTTTTTTTTATTTTTAACTAACTAGATGATAAGATGGAAAAAAAAGACACCAATGCTTTATTTATTTATTTATTTATATATATATATATATATAACTTTTTTTTTTAAGTTTAGAATTAAAACACGATTAAAAATAAAATGATAGAGAAGTTGGCTCAACCCAAAAGAGTATATAGGGCTAAGAACATAACTACCCATATTAATGGAGAATATTATGATGAACAAAAACATGAGGTATTTTCTTTACAGTGAAGTAGTGATTGGCTAAACCTTATCTACGTGACATTAGATTTTTAATTAGTTGCTCGATATGTAGTTGATTGTCTTCTTCATGGCACAATAGTGCCAACAAAATATTCGCCTCGAGATATGTATAGAGTTATGGACGGAAAAACACTAGGTTGGGTTAAGGAGTGAGCCATTGTTATGTAGGGGTTAGTTAAGAGGGTGCGTGCATACCTCAAACATGAATATGCTAATGTTCAATTAGGGTTCAATTTAGTGTAATTTTTAAGTTACATGCATGGTCTATTCTTAGACAGGGTGTAGAACCTTGGGTACACTAGGATGCATTGCATGAGATGATGTATTCCAAGAGGAGTAGTGTATATCTCTACGATGCATGAAATGGTTTATCTTGAGTTCAAAGGTTCAATAATTGGATGCTTTGAATTCATCATCTTCAATTGAATCACTTTATTCCTCGTATTCATATTCACATAAGAGGGTGCACAAGGTGATAAGATTAGGGTTAGGGTTTGACACATTAAAACATAATGCTTATTTCATGTGTCTAAATACATTGTGCCTTTCCTCTTCTTATTGTATAAAGGATATTCAAGGCACACCACTATGTTGGTTAGCCAGTTTTAGTTTTAAGCTATTGCAATGTTTTTTTTCTTTTAGTTTTTCAATAGAATATAGATGTGATTGAGAGATTAGATTTGTGTATTTATTGTTCATATTTTTTAGGAATGTGTGTTTGTATATTAATGTATTCAAATATTGTTGTTTTGATTGAGGTTTTTAGTTTTTTAACTACTTGGGTTTAGGGTTTTTTTTTCGTGAAAAATCTACTTACTATGGTATGAAATTTAACATGGTAATAAAGCAAATTCACTAAAATACCTTAGATATGTGTATGAAATGGGATACTCCCTATGAGAGGTAGTTATCGGAGGGTTTTTGCATGTGTGATTCTCGACTTTAACGAGTGAAGCAAATCCAAACTTATGATACGTTGTTGGGTGAGATGTCCATGATCTTCTAGTGATTGAAAAGTTGTTATCCACCTAATACTAGTGATATACCCCTATAATAGGTTGCAAATCTAATTTATTTTAATGTTGCTCTATTTTTTCAAGTGTGTTTCTAGGATTTGCAATGATGACCAGTTTTGATGTCTCAGAGTGTCGCGTGTTGAAGGGTGCTTCCAAGTTTGTATCTAGAACTGTAGGTTACAAAATATCTTGGAGGAAGTTGAACCAAGGTATCTTGTGGATAAATAGGTCATGATTCACACTAATCCCAAATACTTGACATAACATACTAAGAAATCAACCAAGATTAATCGAATCATCCTTGATTTAGTGAAGCCTATCACTTGATTTTGTACATCACAAAAAACAACATGGTGAAGGAGATGTATGATGCCTTGGTCACTTTGTACCAGAGTGTCAACTCGTCTTGTAAAATGATTTTGAAGAATAAACTCACAGGTTGCATGAGCAATACTGAAATTGTAGTTCAAGCTATCTAATGAAGATCACAGAGTTAAGAGATTAATGCATTTCCATTAGAAACAATATTGGTGAGAGTGAGCTAGTTCGAATAAATATGAATGCATTTGGTTCATCTTGGCATCACTTTTTGTAGTGCATTTATTCTTTTGAGAATTCACACACTTTTGAGAAATTGTGGGATGACTTCATTAGATGGGAGACGATATTAGAGATGGTTTTAAAATTTGCAAGGATGCTCAAGGCTTATCACTCATCGAGAATGCATGGAAATGAAGAATTAAGATAGGTTCTAGGAAGGTTCATAAGAAGGAAGGCATTGGATCTTTGAACCATGGGAAGAAATATGTGATCCATGTGAAGTGTTTTAAGTGCCACAAGTTCAGTTATTATGCCTCTCAATGTCCTGAGAAGAAAGAGAAGGGTAACCAACAATAACAACAACATAAGTAGTGTGTAAGGGGTGAAAAATATTATGTAGGCATAGATGAGCTTGCATATATATTGGAGACAACCTTCTCCATGGTGTTGATCCTTTTTCACTAACATTGTTTCTAGAGTTGAGTGGTATGTAGTTAGTGGAGCTTCTCAAATCAACTTTATTTGTATTAGAAGAACAAGATTTAAGGATTCAACTAGATCTTGGTGATGATGTCGAGTACTCAATGATTGGGATGGGTATGAAAGAAATAGAGTTTATTGAGCTACATGAGATATTGTATGTTCCTGGTTTAACCGGAAATATTATTTCTATTTCTTGTCTAACATATATAATTTGTATGGTTGAGTTTGATAATCAATGAGTGATCATCAGAAAATGAAGCCTTGATTATGTTCAAGTTTTGTACAAAGGAGTGCATGAGAATGGCCTTTGTAGGTTTCTATTAGATTTTATGAACAATGGAGATTTGTTGCATAGTTGTGACCATTTTTCTAAGCTTTGGCACATAGGTTTAGGTCACTTGCATTATGGGCATTGTCCTCCCCTTAAGGACAAGGTGGAGGGATTGCCTTATTTCAAAGAACATGGGGTAGGAGTGTGTAAGGGATCTACACTGAACTAGCATGCCAAGAATACCTTCCCAAGTAATGAGCACAAATCAAGAGGGATTCTTTATCTACTATATTCACATGTGTGTGGACCCATGTCATCAACATCATTGACAGGTGATATATATGACAATCAATGTGAGCGCCTTTGGAACAGAGGTTTATGTTACTTGCAATGTGCACCTTTACCTCCCCTAAAGGACAAGGTAGAGGGATAGCCTCATTTCAAAGAACATAGGCCAAGAGTGTGCAAGGGATCTACACTCAACAAGCATGCCAATATTACTTTCTCAGTAATTGAGTAGTATAGATCGAGAGGAATTCTTGATATGGTACATTAATATATGTGTGGACCATGTCATTCATGTCATTGAAAGTAATTGAGTAGTATAGATCGAGAAGAATTCTTGATATGGTACATTAATATAGGTGTGGACCATGTCATTCATGTCATTGAAAGGTGATATATATTACACAACTTTCATTGATGATTCTTATAGATTTATTTTACTAAGACCAATGATGAGGTCTTTAGCAACTTCTATAAGTTCAAAGCGTTTGTGGAGAACCTAACAAGTAAGAAGATGAAGGTACTAAGTGTTTAAAAATAGGTTATATCAACACAAGTTCAACATCATAAGGAAACCAATTATACACAAATTAAAGATCAATACACTAGTGGTTACATGGTTAAAACCCTCAAAGACGGAAATAGACCATGGCCCCAACAAACATGGCCACTTGAGGCAATATATTATTAAAATAGATTACATGAACATCTATCACAAGTGATCATCAACAAATGACCCCCTCCATGTTATTTAAATATAAATCATGGGCCAATTGGGTCTTATGCCATGAATCAAGTGCCATTAATATCAAGGAGAAGATGAATTTCCAGATTCATTTATGTCTAGAACATAATCACGACTATTGGATTAGTTAGTTACAAAAATAGATTTTAAAAATACACTTTACTTAAATGCACACTAGACTAAGTGAAATTAACTAACTCTTAATTGTTTATATATTCTAGCATCCCCCCTTAAGAACAACTTGGAATTATATTAAAGGATTTACAAAGGTGACACAATAGGAGAAGGAAGGAGGAATTAGATCCTACCTTCCATTAATGGAAACTTCATGAACTCCTAACATAGCTCATTGAAAACTTGTCTTTTGAAAGGGACTTTGTGAAAATGTTTGCAACTTGATTATTTGTTCAACAATAGAACACTTCAAGGATGTGATCATGATGAAGTGCATGCGTAGCTCAATGTGTTTGTTACATTTATGTTGGCCTATATCTTTTGTGAGTTGAATGGAATTGTAATTTTTGCACCAAAATGTGGTCATAGGTTTCTACTATAATCCAAACATTGAAAGGATTTGTCAAATCCATTTGGCTTCTTGACTTGTACAAATTTATACTCGATAGTCTACTTCTACAATAGAAAGAGAAAGGGCATGTTTCTTTTTACAAGCCTAAGTGACAAGTCTAGAACTAAGACTAAAAACACAACTTTTAGTATATTTCTAATCATCAAGGTTGCCAACCCAATAGAAATTAATGAAACCAACCAACAAAGGAACCCCCCCCTGAACTATATTGTATCCTAAATTGAACTATACCATGAATATACCAAACTATCCTCTTTAGTACTTTCCATTATGTCTCACGGGTTGTTTTCATATATCAGGAAACAAAACCAACAACAAAATAAATATATGAATGGGTATGAGTCAACTAAAAAAGGATACCAACTAACTAATGATACAAAGTGGCATTTACTTTGGGTGTGGTACATGTGGCAACAAGTTGGACTCCAAACTGAAAGGGAGATGGGGTTGGTTTGCAATCTTCTATGTGAAAGAAACAAAGAAAGTCGCATGCATACTTAGACTAGGAAAGGGAAATGCCTTCTTTGGTTTGCAAGACTTAGAAGATAAAAATATAATACAAATTTCCTAAGTGGCTCATGTCAAATGTGTTCTTAACACTAGATTCACATGGGTTAAATGTTTGGGGTCACTACTAGTGAGTATAAGGTCATCAACATGGAAAACAAGTATTATGAGACGGTCACCTTCTTTCTTAGTATAGACATTGGGGTTAGAAAGACATATAAAAATTATGCGTCAATAAGAAAGTTATCCATTTTAATATAACAAGCCCAAGGAACTTTCTTAAGGCCATATAAACATTTAGTATGGGGACAAACAAGATAAGAGTCATTCTATATATAGCTAGGAGATTATTCCATGTATTTTTTTTCTTGCAAATCCTCATGCAAGAAAGTGGATTTAACATCCATATGATAGACCTTCCATTTTTTATACTATGAGGGTTATAACAAGGAAAACGAGATTGTTTCAGTATATTCAATTCCTTCTACTTGGGAAAATTTGGAAACTAACCAGGCCTTATGCCTATCAACACTTCCAACCACTGCATACTTAGTTATATACATTCATTTACATCTAACAAGTTTTCTTCATAATTTTGAAAGAGGGATAAGATGATCCAGATGGATGTCGGTGGCCTCCCACCTATTCCAACTGGCTCATTTTGGTAGTTTTCCAGTTTGGCAGTTTTTTCCCTAGTTTTTGGGTCTCTGACTTGCGGGGTCGTTTTGAGGCCCTAAATAGTGTTTTTTAGGGCTCGCCACAGTCAAAATGTGTTGATATTATGGTAGTTGCGGGAGGTATTTACCTCCACGTGTAAACCTGACAATAATATAATACTCCGGGAAGCAAGGAGAAACCCTAATGAGTTGACTAATAACCCTAGAAGACTTGTCGGCTCAAGAAGATAATTTGTATTAGGTTATTAGCCTCTAAGAGAAGAAGTCGGCCAGAATAAATAATATATATTGAACAGACAGATACCTAGAATGAGAAGTCGACCCAGGCAGTTAGCCAGAATTACTATAAATACAGGAGTCCAGTCTTCATTCTGGCAGGCAGTCTCAGTATTGCAGAGCAGCACTTGTGCGCACTGCAGTTGCCCAGTTTCTGCACAGGTTTGGAGAAGAGTTATCGTTGCAGCTGCTGCAGCTAGCAGTTACGCTTGGACTATCTCTTGGTTAGGGTTTGGACTATCTGATCAGCTATTGGTGGTGCGCTATCCTTGGGGAAAGATGCGCTACCCTTTGTTTGGCTATCTAGCCTAGGGTTTTCTTCCAAAGTGATTCTCTGTCAAGGTTAAGGTGCTCGGAGGGTGGCTTCGGCCTATGGTTGGGTGACAATAGTGATATTGTCAATGGTAAAACGATCACATCCATTATATTCTAACAAGTTATGGGCCCACACCTCCTTCATTCAGTCTAACCGCTGGAAGGAAACATAGTCGTAAGGATATTGAGCTTGTTGAAGAACTGCCACTAGGGTTTCTAGCAGGAGCAGTCACCAAAGCACTGCAGCTAGGGTTACTAGCAATTGCAGTTGCATAAACTCTAATCCTCTCGTTAAGGCACCTTAAGTGAATGGATTGACCTAATCTTTGGAAATATCATTGTTCCCTAGCCTAGCGCATCTCCTAGTACTCTCAGCAAGGCAAGACATCAAGTTTGAGTTTGTGGTCAAATCTAGGGTTTGACCAAGTCAAAGCAACCATGACTTACTCTATGAAATCTGAAAACAGGTTAGATGGAGCTTCTAACTTTAGAGCGTGGAAGACAAGGATTGACCTCATCCTTGCCAAGAATAAAGTGCTAGATATCGTGAAACCAGAGTTTGAAGAAGGGAAAGAGAAGGAACCGCAGAACATTGCAGTCATAAGACGGTGACATCAATGTTATGAGTATCATAGTGGAATCTATAAATGACCACTTGATACCCTACATCTCCCATCTTGACTCATCGAAGAAGATGTATGATGCCCTAACAAACCTCTTCTCAATCATAAACATTGGACAAATAATGAGTCTGAAGAATGAGCTCTTTGATATGAAGATGAATGATGATGATAGCATAACATCATACTTTGTAAAGATCTCTCAGTTAAGAGATCAACTACAAGCTATTGAAGATATCATTTCAGAGAAGGAATTGGTAAACATAGTACTCAATGGTCTTCCCAAGACATGGGATTCATTTTCCGCAAGCATGAACAGAAAGGGAAGGAGAAACACGAAGCATCAATTGCCAAAGAAAAGGAACCTACAAAGAAGACTAAGCAGGATGAAATAGACTTCTTCTTCTAAACGTAACAATACTCTTCTCAGTTCTTGTATATATCTTGTTTGCATAGTGTCTGTACACATCTTGTATATCTATCTCTTAGAAGATAATATGTTCCAAGAAGAACTATATCTATGGAAGAACAACAAGATAAGGATTGCTATCATTATACAAGAAAGGATGAAATATATCAAACAAATCTTGTGGAAGCTATTACAAGATAAGCCGAAATCAGAATCAATCTTGAAGAAAATCTAGAAGAAAGAAATCAGCAATCAAGATAAAATTGGATAAAGACTTATGACATTTCACAGAAGACAATAAGATGGAAGCATTGACTCTATTAGATGGAAGGAGCCGATTATGTATTGCAAAAGACCATAAGGATACAGACGGAAGCGTAGACTCTGTTAGATGGAGGGAGACGATTATATGCACTCATACATAAAGCAAGGATTAGGAGGGAGCTAATCCTATGATCCATTGAAGATGATGAAGTATATATCCATGGTAGCAGCCATGAAAAGCAGTACGTGTTTAGTTCGACCTATAAGAAGTATTCTTGCAAGATAATCCTTAAAGTATCCTTGGTTGTCCATCCAAATTCGTGATCCTATGATGAAAGAAAGAAGTGGAATCTTTAGGGCATGGAATCTATAAGAAACTCCATGGACCCAAGAGCTAAATAAAAGCACAAGAAATAACATGAAGATTCCAAGAAAGAAAGAGAAGCCAGAACAACCAGTCATCGTATCAAGAATCACAAGATTGCTAGTCTGATATGAACTCAATAAAAGAAATCAAGCAGAGGAACTGAAAGTCGTGATGGAGAACAGTGTATGGAAGACTTATGAATGAAAGAATTGCAATATTTATAACTAGAGGTTCTCCCAAATGGAGGGAGAAGACTATGATGATTACTTTCTCCAGTAAACCAGACATATCTCTACATGAGTCATTATATCATCCGCAAACATCCATGAGTTGGAGTTCTACATCAGATAAATGCAAAGACTAATTGAACAAAAAGCGTATGAAGAGAAACCTCAAGACTTTGAGGCATACCAGAAAGAGACCCTTGTATACACATGGAAAAAAATAAACTCGGTGGAGAACCTCCAGTGCACAGCAGAAGCATGGTGAAGATTTCCTATAACAAAGATATTGTATCAAGATGATTACTCAGTATATCAGATCTCGTGATGACAGAAGAAGTGTCGCATGGATATGTTCCAGTTTTTCAAAAATGATATACTCCACTGATCAGAGCTACATGAAGCCTTCAGAGAAAACCAGTGTTCCAGACCAAAGTACATTTGAAATCAAGCATTACATTATCCGTGATAAAGTTCAGAAAGGAGAAAGTGGTTCTCCAATACATATCTCCACAGATGAGCAGATAAGCAGACATTTTGATAGAGCTTATATCCAAGATGAAAGAGTCTGTGTACTCAAGATGGAGCTCATGGAGACGACTTTCTTATTGAAAAAGGAAGAGATGACTCCCATGTTGGGAGGGAGCACTGATATGTATTGATTCATGGACAGTCATTTTTCAGTTCGAAAAATGGTCCAGGATGAGCAGTTTCCTTTCCAGTTCGGAAAGTGGATTGAGATTTCTGACGGACATCAATTTCCCAATGTGGTTAACATGGGAAATGATCCAGATTGTTGATGTATCATAGATGTTGATGTATCATATACAGTGACTTCCCATTGTGGTTAACATGGGGAGTGGTCTAGGGCAATCTCTCTTCTTGAGGGTTACTCAAGAAGACTGGCCCGCCTCATCGGACGGCGATTTCTCATTGTGGTTAACATGAGGAATGGTATGTTTTGGAGGTTGATACAAGACATTCTTTTCCTCTTGTGGTTAACAAAGGAAATGGTCCAGACAGTCATTCCTTAGGGTGTATTCATTCTCTCCAGGTTGCACTTTTTTTAGTGCCGGAGGAATGGCCCAGGGTGGGGAATGGTCCAGGCTCAGCAATCAGGGACAGGAATTCCTTAGGGCAGATTCATGCTCTCCAGGTTACACTTTGTTTAGTGTCGGAGGAATGGCCCAGGGTGAGGAATGGTCCAGGCTCAGAAATCAGAACAATCATTCTTCCTTATTTGAGAAGAATAAGGCAGATAGCCCATCGTTGATGTTCTACTATGAGGGAAGATATTCTTTCAAGATCTCACAGATGTGAGTGAAAGATTGGCCTAGATGATTCAGTTTATATCATAGCATTGTTTATGTGCAGGTTGATATCAGATGATTGTTGTGAATACCATATGACAGTAGATGTATACTATTGTGGTGGATGTGTTCAATTGTTCATGACTATATGTTACTGATGAAGTAATTGTTTGCTACTTGGTGTGGTAGTGTACCACTAGATTGTAGTTATGTATTACTATGGATAGACACATTTGTGTTCTATTTTTGTTCTGATTGCCTTGAAGACTATCAGCAGTTTGGTAAATGATTATCAGCTAGATGAAATGATTAAAGGATAGAGATTTCCCAGATGGAAAATGGTTCAGAACATCTACTCTTTTAGGATGTATGTCCAGATTAGAAGAATGGCTCTTGTATCACTCTGTGGTGTGAGTGACTTATCCAACATCATGTCTGATTACTCAAATGAAGTATGGTTTTGAGATATGATGCAGCTGATGACACTGATGGTGATGATGATGCTCATGATCTAGACATGAGATAGTCTAGACGACTATGTTGATGCTACCGGGTGAATGGTATGTTTTTGTGCTCAAGACCATTACCTGTAATACCTCCCTAGCTAGGAGGGAGTGTTGATATTATGGTAGCTGCGGGAGTTATTTATCTCCACGTGTAAACCTAAAAAGAATAGAATACTTCGGGAAGCAAGTAGAAACCCTAATGAGTTGGCTAATAGCCCTAGAAGACTTGTCAGCTCAATAAGATAATTTGTATTAGGTTATTAGCCTCTAAGAGAAGAAGTCGGCCAGAATAAATAATATATACTGAACAGACAGATACCCAGAATGAGAAGTCGGCCCAGGCAGTTAGCCAGAATTACTATAAATATAGGAGGTTAGTCTTCATTATGGTAGGCAGTCTCAATATTGCAGAGCAGCACTTGTGCGCACTGCAGTTGCCCAGTTTCTGCGCAGGTTTGGAGAAGAGTTGTCGTTGCAGCTGCTGCAGCTAACAGTTACATTTGGACTATCTCTTGGTTAGGGTTTGGACTATCTGATTAGCTATTGTTGGTGCGCTATCCTTGGGGAAAGATGTGCTACCCTTTTTTGGCTATCTAGCCTAGGTTTTTCTTCCGCAGTGATTCTCTGTCAAGGTTAAGGTGCTCGAAGGGTGGCTTCAGCCTATGGTTGGGTGACAATAGTGATATTGTCAATGGTAAAATTATCACATCCATTATATTCTAACAAAATGAACTTTAATAGATAGAAGAAAAATGTGTAGTCCTCAAATAGACCTTTCCAATGGGATATCGTGCACCTAAAACGATATCGTATGAAAAAGTTACGACCCCGGGAAGTTGATGTACTAACTTATCCAAACGGGGCCCACGTGACTTTTGGCACTTCATCTCCTAGGGTTAGGTTTTTTTGATGTCTAGGGTTTTTGACATTCCTGTTTATTGTAAAAAGGCCTTCAGAGCCTCATTGTAATCATCTTCTTGTGAATGAGCACAGTCGTCACATCGCTTCTTAGATATAAGCCGCCACCATTCTAGCAAGCTTGTTTCCGCTGCATTTTACAGTTTCAACTTATTTCCTTATTGAATAGAAACCAGTTTTACTGTATATCTCTTATTATGTGTTTAGCATATTTTGATAATAATATGTATTCATTTCATTCTGAAAATATATTCTGGATCAGTATCCTCCCCCCTTAGGAAGCAATGGTCTCCATTACGTTGAGTTCCCCTATCAGATGAGGAAATTTCTGCTGAATTTGGCCCCGGGTGAGCCACTTGCTTTGGTGAATGAGTTTCCATGCTTTGACAACTCGATAAAGTTGGATCCTTTGTTGGTGATTTCCCTTGGTATTTTTATCCACAATCTGATCATTGGATGTCTGTTGTATGTAGTCGAGGTTGAGCTATGTTGGTGTCATTTGTTCTGCTATCTCTGAGGTGTCCAATAATGGTGGGAAATATGGTCGAATGATATCCATGTTGAACACTGGGTGCAAGCCAAGGAAACGAGGAATGTTGAGCTCGAAATCATTATCACCCACAGCCTTGGTGATGGTGTATGGGCCATAACGGAGTGGGCGAAGCTTCCGATGGGGTCCTGTAAGGTGCTCTTTCTATAAGTGCAACCAAACTTTGTCTCCCACCTGAAACTTATGTGGCACCCAGTTTTGATCATGGCGTTGCTTGTACTTGTCATTGGACTTCTGTAGGATATCTTGAACCTGTTGGCGGATGTGTTGGATCTGCTCAATGAACCGGGTGGCTTTTTCAACTTCAGTTGGAGCAGAAGATGAGTCGGTCGAGGTGACCGCAAGGGGTAGTGCAACATCTATGGGACCCAATGGTTGGAATCCCAACCCCACCTAAAAGGGGTTGTGGTCAGTTGAGCTATGCAGGGCTCAGTTGTAGCTATGTTGAACATAAGGGAGACTCTCATCCCATGTGCGAGGGTGCTTGTAATTATACATGCACAGGATATGCATGATCATTCGATTTACGACCTTGGTTTGGCCATCTGTGTTGGGGTGGAAGTTCATGGATTTGGTGAGCTTGGTGTCTAGAAGTGACCAAAGGCTTACCAGAATGTGTTGAGATATTGAATATCTCGATCTGAGACAATGGTTTGCGGGATTCCAAAATGTGCCCAAACTCGTTCAAAGAATATCTTGGCAGTGGCCTCTATTGTGATGCTCTTCTTGCAAGCGGCCAGAATCTCCATCTTAGGAAAGCGATCCACAACCAAAAAAACACAGTCATTGCCCCGCTTGGTGGACGAGAGGCCTGACATGTAGTCCATTGAGATGGATTCCCGTGGCCTTTCAGGAGTAGGAAGAGGGGTGTAAAGGCCCTGTTTCTTAGTGGTCGATTTGGAAATCGTGCAGGTAGTGAGGGACTTGATATACTTGTTGACCTCATGTCAAAGTTTCGGCCAGTAGAATTTTTTCTACAAAATTTCCATTGTCTTTTCGACGTCAAAGTGTCATGCCACCTGACTGTAGTGGGATTCCCATACTAGCTTCACTCGCTCACTTGATGGAATGCAGATATGGCCCAGACAGCACAACAGCTCGTCCTGAAGATGGAAATTAGAAACAATTGCATTTGCGCCCAACATTTGGTAGGTGGTGGCAAAGTCTGGGTCTATCTCATAGATTTGGGGCCATCCAAAGGTCTCATGGATGCAAGAGTCTAGCACTATGGTGAGTGTCATGACTAGCGGTTTGCTGAGGCAATCAGTGATGCATTTGGAGCTTCATGTTTTATACTTGATGTTGAGGTGGAATTTTTGCAAGTACGTGGACCACTTCTGATGGCGGTCATTCTACAATTTTCCTTGTGTTTACATGAACTGCAGTGTCTTATGATCAGTGTGGATGAATGTCTCCTTCCCAAGAATGTAGTGTCTCCACTAGCTGCAGGATTGCACAATGGAGTACATTTCTTTGTCGTAAGTAGGGTCCTTATAGACAGCATCTAATAGTGTCTCACTATGATAGGCCACGGGGTGGCCATGTTGAGTGAGAACGGCGCCCACAGCATAGTCTAAAACATATGTCTCAATCTCAAAGGGTTGTTGTAGGTCCGGTTTTGAAAGTACTGGGGTTGAGCACAAGTGTTTCTTCAAATCATCGAATTCTTATTGTTGGGACCGACCCCACACAAATTTCTCCTTACCACCACCCTTGGTTACTTGGCTGAGGGCCCTGTTGAGCACTCAACACACCCTAAAAAATTCTATGACCATTTCCTTTTTGGGTACCACTCGATCCTTTGCATTGTTTGTTTTCACTTCAGTATGAAACTTATGCCTTCGCTTATCTTTTATATTTCATGATTGAATTGATTAAATTGATTAAATTTTTCTTGAGCATACAACAAAGAATCATCTTAACTCTGAAAGGGACTTAACAACTACTCAAGGAATCGACGATCTAAAGCTTTCCCCGATTCTCTTAGGAAGTTCGGCATCGGTAAAAGTAAAAGGTGAAGGAAATCACTTGAGAATTCAAAATAGCTAAGCATCAATCTTCATCGGCGTCGGCCGGTGAAAGCATTTATTTTCTACGAATAAGCCTCAGCAGTGATTTTGCCGAAGACCAATCCGTTCAGCTTCGGCAGAAAAATGTAATAGTAAGCGCCGCGCAAATAGAGGAGTGACACCGACGATCGCCGACTCCTGAAACATTTTCGACGACAAAATATTATGAAGATGATGACCTCTCGAGAAGTTGCGCACCTGAACCTTCCCCCGATCACCAATCCTCGATATCATCGACGTCGAAATTTTTATTAGGAGGATATCAATATAAGTATACACTCAGATAGTAGTCGATCCCCGATCTATACGTCGGAGTGATGTGACGTGACGAGACATTTTAACCCCTGAATGTGTTAGGTACGCCACATTCAAAGCTATTAGTTAATTCGTGGATCGTGCATTAGTTACTAATTTGTGCACGAATCAAAAGGAACCGTTAAACCCGCCGATACAATGCATCTTCCTCCGCGC
This sequence comes from Picea sitchensis, assembly GCA_010110895.2. Classification (NCBI taxonomy): domain Eukaryota; kingdom Viridiplantae; phylum Streptophyta; class Pinopsida; order Pinales; family Pinaceae; genus Picea; species Picea sitchensis. The sequence continues at coordinate 21,563 of SNQJ01S0014696.1, forward strand.
CTCTGCCATCAACCAGTTAAGATTGATCTGCAGAAATATGATAGTAGTTTATTTTGAATCTGCATTCATTACTCGTATTAACTAATTGATATCACTGATAGTACCTCTCCAGTTATATCCTTTTCGATTCATTGTGTATGATCCTATTCTGTGCAACAAGAAATTCAAAACAAGCAGAAGAGCGAAGCTAACAGTCCGGATGAAATGTCCAAAGTTCAATGAGTATTAAAAAATTATCTTAGCAAGCATTACAGGTATGTATCTGCTAGTGGTGTTTTTATGCTCCATTTTATATGTTCTCACCCAACACTACTCTGTATACGTGTTTAAAGGGAAGTTTTAATTGCAGGGACAATGCCTCTGAAGAATCCCTCCACCAGAAAATCACCAAGAGCGTCGAAGCTACAAGAATCAGAAGCAAGAGAGGGCTCCTCCCCAGCAGTTGCAAGACAATTAGAATTTGCTTCCAAGCCAATGCCCATCATTAAGAAAGTCACCAAGTAGGCCTTTATCCAGCCCCCGGATTTCAAAGACACAGAGGCAAATATTGGAGCCAAAACAACATTTCCTCACTAGGAAGAAGTGTTCAAGAAAATCAAGAAGGAAGAACCCCTCGAGTATACCCCGCATAGTGATCTTGATACAAGGAAGCTCGACGACGATGTCCTCCCAAATATTCGTAGGGCTTATCTGCACATGGTGGCAAGCCGGTCTCTGGTGTTCCCTTGCATTGAGATCCTAAAGTGGCTCATTGACCACGGTGATGCAAAAMAATGTTTGATTAATGATGATAATGGTGAATGTGTCGAGGTCTTCCTGCAATCAGAGGTTCAGAGTTACTACAAGCTCAAGGAGTCTAAAGAAAATTTGAGCACTGATTTCATTCTGAGTTTCTATGCATCACACGATACCAGMAAAATCATGGCGTATTGGTGGAGGGAAGACAAAAAATTCATGAACCGAAATGTCGGATGGTATCCAACATCCAATCTTAGGGAACCATACATATATCTCATGGCTCTACTCTGCAGGTTGCATGGGGAGAAAGATTGCTCCCAGTTTTCAGAGGCTTGGATACCTCTAGCTTATACAGTCGCCATTTCGGGCATGGGCTTCAATTGGGGTGCCATCATCTCCAAAAATTTGAGCACCTATATCTCCTTTGGAAAGATCAGGTGCCAAAGGAGGGAGATACCCCCACCTTTTACATGGCCTCTTATCTGCTGGACACCATCTGCACCAGGAACACTTTCTCTGGGATGAACCTAAATTGGCATTCCTTGGAGCTCCCGGTCCATGTATACTTCAGCATCCTATGGGAAAACAGGTACAAAAAATCCTATGTTATTATCTTTGATCAATTTATTGCACGCATTTACTTCTTTCTATTCAGGAAAGAATTCCCTAGGCTGTCAGATGAAGAAAAAAGGGTTATAGTGAAAGTTGGTCACTGGCATTTAGATGAGAGAGAAACCTACATCAAGGTTTTCAGCGCCATAGGGGCACCCCACTTATTACCCATTTATGTTCCCGATCGACTAGTGTTAGGGGAAATTTGCTACTAGACCATCCTGCAAGGATACAATGCCACCTTGGTAAAAGACAAAAAGCAGGCCTTCATACCGTATGGGTTTCATATTGGCTTCTACATGGTCAAAGACACCGTGCATGCTAAGCAAGAAGGGTTGAGTCAGTTAGAATTTTGGTTCCAAACTGGTCAATTTCACAAACACGATCCCAAGGGCCTGGTCCTACAACATGAGTCGCAGGTATCATCTTGTTGGCCTTATGCCCATGACCAGTTCGAAGATGAAATTTTCATTGAAAACGCTCAAGACTGGAATGAGGTGGCGGCTAGGAAGGTTGATCCTTGAGGAACCAGGTTTAAAGCTATGAGTTGGGAAGAGCAAGCAACATCTTTGGAGCAGACAACTCAAGAAATCCTCAGAACCAGAGAAGGAGCAGTAGCATCTGAATTGGGTGAGGAAATAGGTGATCCCCAAGAATACATTGAAGCGGTGAGAGTTTTCCAAGAATTCCCGGTACAAATCAAGGATTCCCCTGAAATTCAAGTTACATAGGGGATGGGGGAACTCTTGTACCAGCAAGGCCAATTGCTAATGAAGTGGATGCAAGATGATCCATACCTTATCATAAGACTCGCGATTTCAAATACTATCTGAAGCACCCCGACAGAGTCAAGCGGCCCCGGTCCCATAAATCCCGATAACACCAATGGGTTAGGCAACCCTGAATCCACAAAATCGTCGATCAATTCCTCAGAAGGAGGGATGTCTCAACCAGAGACAGGTCGGGTGTCGATTGAAACACAAGTGCCTAATCCCTTGAGAAAACTTATACATATATACAGCGACGACGAGAGTCTGGAGCCCTCTCACGACACCCTGGTGCGCGTCCAAGAGGAAGAGTGTCCCGAGAAAACCTCTTCCCATGAGCCTAAAGTTCAATACAAGGAGGTCACACAAAAGGAAACAGAAGTCGAAAGTAGCCTCAACACAAAATAATCCGATGCACTGGAAACCGATGCAGGTCTGAATGACAAACCTCCGCAAAAGGAAATCGGCAATTATGTAGTCGACGAACAAGTAAGTAACCAGTCTATACATGAAACCTCTATTCTTCCCAATATTCAAATCCCCGATGAGCGACAAATAGAGGTCGGATCTACAAGACAAAGCGAGGAAGTTCGAGAGCCCACTCTTGAACAAACATACACCACTGGTAGCCTGGGAAACAACCTCACATGGGGCGATCAATAGATACCAGAGATGGTAGATGAAGTAGCAGACATATATGTGATATCCTACAATCAAAAGAGAAATACCATCATTCAAAGGACTGCAAATAAGAGAAGGATCAATTTGGATCACTCCATCTTGGTTACTACAGAGGAGAACTTAATCAACACAGCAGACGCTCGTACATCTGAACTGATCGGCGTGGGAAAATCCCTCTCAAATGTTGCCCAAGATAGAGCCAGGAGGGATGAAAAGGAACTAGCTGCCACCCTGAAGGAGATAGAACACTTGCGCCATCTTGCCGAATACTATAAAGGCACCACGCAAACCGCGATGTATCTAAGGGGTGAGTTCTCAGGAGTTTACAATGAGTTCAAGAAGGAAAGACACATGTTAACCAAGAACATAGCTGAGTTCTAGTAGGACACACTCATGGCACCCGCAATGTGCAAGGAGATGGAGCGATGGCATGAAAGGGCACAGCAAGCGGTAGAGAAACTCGAATATATTGAGGCAGTTCAGTAGGGTCGAGAGAAGGAAGAGCATGGCATTCGGCTAGTAGGTAAAAGTAGTCTCGACCGCATGAAGAGATCTTTCGAGTACTCAGTTAATATGTCTCAGGACCCACACCGATAAATCCAAGAGAAATGAACCAAGTGCCAGAAGCACTGTGATAAAATTAATAAAGTGATGAAATATGTCGGGCTCCCCGAGTTCAGCACCCCCGATGAATTTATCGACCTGAGCAACGTGTTCAAGTTGTATGTTGAACAAGACTCTCTATGGACCAAAGAGTGCACAAATATAACCGATGCAAGGCCAGGGCAAGTGCAACAATTCGCATAACACTTGATCAGAGCTCGAACCATGCTACAGCAGTTGAACTCCAGTTTGGTAAAGTATCAGGCGCATGCAGTGAACATCAGAGGATTATATGCAGCACCGATGGAGCAGCACAGATTTCCATGGGCCCAAACTTGTGAATAATTGTTCACCAATTGGTCTGAATATGATAGAAGTCACCCTTTCCAAGAAGGATCTCAAGTCGACTGTTAAAGAAACTGTCAAAAGATAATGCTGCATGGGGATTTTTGTTTTGTTAAACTGCACTTAGTTGTTAATTTCAGTTAAAATTTATATTATAAATAAAGACATCGACCAATTAGTCAAGGGTCGATGGTTTCTGTAACAACTCTTTATTTTTGGTTGTTAAAAATTATTTTGAGACTGCTATGAATTGAGAAGTCCTTCTGGACCAAAGACAATTTATTTTCATCAAATGTATGTGATTGGACTTGGAGAAGAACTACTTCCTATCATGTTCCATGAATGATGCAGTAATGAGTAAGAGCAATTAATTTTGTTGTCAAGTTATCTGGTGCAATGTTTTGATGTTCTTTGTTTTAATGATGAAGATAAATCATTGTGTGATTATGTGATGAATGCTTATGGTAGATGAATTATTTTTCTTGCCATGATCTTGTTACATATGTGTTTTCTTTCTGATATTCAGTTTCTCAGACAGTAATTGGATGCTCATTTGGTTAATGTATTAGTACTAGGCCTATGGTATAGAATCATTGTTTGCATGCTTGAGCAGTGGGTTATCCCAAGCTCAGCCTCTTCCCCAATAGTTAAAACTTAATCATGTTATTTGTCAAGTTGGTTTATACTGGATTTCATCTCTCATACCAGCCCCACCCCAAGAGAAAATACAAAGAAGAGCAGTCCTAACTGAAGGGAGAGCCTTCACAAGAAAACACAAAGCCCATCGATAAATTGGTCAGATCGCAAGATCTGGAGAACCATTCCATATTAAATGATTCAGAGTTTAATTGGGCCTCAGTGGCAGGTTTGGTTCCTACTTTTGAGTCAAGGGATTTAAGACCCATCAACAAAATTGGCGCTAGAAGGAGGGCCTGAGAATGAATGCCTGAGTATATATTTTATATAGCATTTTGAACAGACCACGGATTCATAACGGTCCACATGCATGGATAGTCATTTAACAGATAGCCCACACATGTTGAGTACTCCCCAAGTGGGTAACTCACCCCAGCCTGAGGAAGAACCTTTTCACCCTGAAATACCTTACACCCTTCCTTGCGAGGAATTGAATCAATTCAGGAGAATCACTAGAGCCTGCACCCAGTAGATCGGTGTGTTTTCCTTAGCTCCCATACTCCCTCGAAGAAAACAACAAAGAATACCAGTGGTTAGAAATCCTGAAGAAGTCTTCGTACACTCTGTAGACAACTTAATAGATTTCACAATTACCAAAATCCAAGAACCTCTCAATCTGATACCCGAAACACCAGTCGACAACATCTCCGAGCCAAACGACTTTTCGGAAGAAGAGGAGCTCAACTCGGATTCTGAGGATATGGAAGGTAATAACAATCATGAGGAGGAAAGAGAATTCCCACTTCAGAAAAACCAACCTTGGTTGGCCGAATACGCAGTAGCCATCCCTGGACGAGGACATAATCTTCCCCGGCACCCTAAGAAGTTGCTCCCCAAGTACGATTCTGAAACTTCAGGTTTACCTGAAGATCATATCAAGAAGTTCATACTTACGATCAGACTTATGAACATTCAACATGAAGATGTAGTCTGCATAATTTTTCCCTACATGTTTGAAAATTCAGCTTCCATGTGGTATTTTAATTTGCCAGTAGGATCTATAACCAGTTGGACTAAGTTCCAAAAAGATTTCTTAGACAAATTTGCGGAAGAGACTACTACGAGATCTCTGGTGGTTGATCTCTTCGCAGCCACCATGAGCCCGAAAGATAGGTTCAAAGGTTTTAATAAAATATTCACGACCACCTTAAACAAATTCCAGCCCGCGGCGAAACCAACTCAAGAGTTGCAAATCGAGGCTTATGCCAACGCGCTTCCGGCTTCTATTTCTATGTTCGTAAAAAGAGCCGCTGAGAAAACCCTTGCAGAAAATTTTGAAGAGGCCAAAATGATAGAATTCTAGATGAAATTATGTAAAGAAGGCCAGGCCTCTTTAGTGAAAAGAGAAACCCAGCCCCCTCCTAGGAGAGGACTTATTTTGACTAGACCCCCGGGGAAACCGGCTGAACAAAATTTCGACAAGGGTAATGGAGATATAGAAGATCTACAACGCATGGTTAAGAAATTATCTAATGAGATCATAGACATGAAGAGAAGCACAGGAGAGGGAAACCAAGGCCAAAGGCCCTATAAGCCTTTCTTGAAAAGAAACCCGCCTTTCAAAGCAATTGAACCTCCCCCAGCTAACTTAAATATTGATCTAGGGAATGTTGCATATGATTCTTTTTGTACTTACCACCAAGAAAACCACTCTGAAATATATTGCCCTCTGTGGATACATGCCATGAGCTTGATGGCCAACTGGTTTCTAGACGAAGTCTCCCTGACCGAACAACCTAGCAGTTCGGTTCTGAATATTGTTGACCAGGAGGAGATCGACCCACCACGAGATACAGCCATGTTGATATGGGATCTCGACCTGATCATGCCTTCCGACGATCTGTTTGAGTCTCAAGAACAACCGACAAAATTTTCGGTAATATAGACACGTAGTAAAGGTCCGCCTGGCTCGAAAGATGTTGACGCCACCTGGGCCTCTAAAAATCAGTTAACTCCCGATCACTCGAAAACTCCTTTCACCTTCGATAAGAAGCCTATAAGCATTCATACCCAGGAATCCCCCAAACTATATTATAACGTAGTCAAATATTTGAAGAAGCTAAAAGCTAATATATCAGTTATGGACATATGTAAGATTCCTCAGCACATGCTATGTGCTATATAATATAACACATGGCATGTTATGTGTTATATTATATAACACATAGCATGCTATGTTTTATATTATATAACACATAGCATGTTATGTGTTATATTAAAAGATTTTATGTTGCAAGCTTTGAGCTCGGTAGAAGATCCGACGACAGGCAATGGTCAGAAGAGAAATCTATCCCCAACATATCTGGTAAGAAATCCAACCATAAATACCTACTCGGAAGGGAGGAAGGAGAGACCTTTTGTCCCACCTTTCCTTTTAACGTTTGAAATATTCAACATAAATCTTCACAATTGTTTGGTGGATTCTAGGGCGTCTTCTAATGTGATGTCCTTGTCCATTTGTAATAAATTAGGTGTTGTCCCTCTCAAAAGTGATAAGCATGTCATACAATTAGACAAAACCTAGGTCAAGGTCATGGGAGAACTCAAAGATGTGATGATCAGGATAGTGACACATCTTAATTTCGTGCAAGTTATTGACATCATTGTGGTAGATATCCCAGAGGTATATCGGCTATTGTTGAGCCAAGATTGGTCTGAAAAGATAAATGGGTATTTCAGTACAAACTAGGCACACCTTTGGCTACCAATGAATGGATACAATAACATGATCAGAATCGATAGGGAGAGATATCTGAAGCATATGGTCATTGATCTAGAAACCCCAAATGAACCCGCATCTACAGATTTCCCCGTGTTGGGCAACTACTCCTGTGATTCTCACTTCGGAAATTTTTCTCCTCTCTTGTCTGATGTTCCTCTTACCCAAAACTATGAAATGGTTTTCCAAGGGGAATCATTGATGCCAACAGGAGACTCTCTCTTCTGTCAAAACCTCACGCTAGGACTTGTGGAAGAAAAGATCGGAGAACAAAACATTAATGAGGGAAGAGAAAGGAGCGATTGTCGTTCACAAATTTGGACCCTCTATTTTGATGGATCTAAATCACAAGAAGGGTCTAGAGCAGGGTGCATCCTCATCGATCATAAAGGTAAACGTCATTTCTTGTCCTCTAGACTAGAATTTGAATGTACCAACAACACTGTCAAGTATGAAGCTCTAGTACAAGGATTAAATAAAGCCATAGATTTGGGTGTCAAAGAATTGAAAGTTTTCGGAGATTCTGAAATTATTGTTAGGCAAGTAAGAAATACTATACATTGCAATTCTCCTCACTTGAAGAACTATCAACGGGAGTTATATAGGTTAATAGAGCACTTTGAGGCTTTCAATATCACTACGATCCCCAGAGAAAAAAGTATTCTTGCTGACTCCTTGGCCACGACCGCTTCCAGGTTGTCGCCTTTAGAAGATTATGAAGCCTCCCGATTCACTGTAGAACTTCTCTACAAACCATCAGTACCTAATAACATTTCTAATTGGAAATTCTTTGAAGGAGATGAAATATCATAAACTTCTTAACCAACCAAGACAATTTCAAAGATCTTGTGATTTACGATGAAGAGTTCCAAGAGCAATTGTAGTGTACCAATTTAAAGAACCAAGAGGTTTAACGCGCTCTTGTAATATTCCGTACACTCTTTTAATAATAAACACAGGCCAATATAACCACATGCATTTAAGCACAATTAAACACATTTAAAATACAGAGTGAAAC
>SNQJ01S0014696.1:29751-40051 GCA_010110895.2 Picea sitchensis
CCACCTTTTAGCCCCTAGTTCCTTGCCCCTTCTATGGACGCTCAGTCCCCCATCACTCTTTCATCGTGGTCGGTCTGCACTGGCAGTATTTATATTTTATTAATTGACCTGCATACATACAACTATATCACAGGCTCCTGGCCTTCAACACTTAGGCTCCCTGGCCTAACAAAACTCATAAGCCTATAGCTTATACAAAACTTGGCTCACCATCCTATAGAACATATTTACAATCTCTTTCAGAGCATGGTTTACATCGGGGCTCGGCCTTGGGGACACTACAATCATCAACAGAAATTGATCCTCGGACAGAACAACATATGGATAAATCAAAGGCTCACACGATCCTTAAGGGGATAGCTAATATAGAGAATCGGTTTGATCTAAAGGAACGATTTAAAGGACCTAAAAATGCAAATACTGGTAGCTCTTGTCCCCTCCATGGAACTGTAAATATTGGAACCCCAGAGAAGCCAAAGAATGTGAATCTTAGAAAAAATGTATCTAAGGAAGAGAGGAAAGCCTACCTCAAATTATTTAGACAATACCAGGATGTCTTTGCATGGTCCTATAAGGATTTGAAAACGTACGATACCCGCATTATTCAGCACAGCATCCCGTTGAAACCCAAAGTGAAACCTTTCCAACAGAATCTCTGAAAGTATCATCCATCCCTAGAACCTCTCATGTATCAGGAATTAAAGAAGATTTTATATGTGAAGTTAATTTTCCAAGTTAGGCATTCCACCTGGGTGGCAAATATTGTTCCGGTAAGGAAAAAGTCGGGAGAAATCTGACTATGCGTAGATTTTCGGAACCTCAATAGAGCTTTAGAAAAAGACAATTATCCAGTCCCACCGATGGAACAACTTCTGTAGACCGTGTCAGGCTCGAATATTTTCTCTCTACTAGACAGTTTCTCGGGCTACAACCAAGTATTGGTTTCAGAGGAAGATCGTTTAAAAACCACCTTCCGAACCAAATGGGGAACCTTTTCTTATAAACGCATGCCTTTCGGGTTAATCAACGTAGGAGAAACCTTCCAAAGAGCCATGGACGTGGCTTTTCAGGGACTTATCAATAAATGTGTGGTAGTGTATTTAGATGGCGTAACATTGTACTCAAAGAATAGAGAAGAACACATCCAACACTTAACTCAGATTTTCGAAAGGTGTCGTAAATACGGTATATCCTTAAACCCTAAGAAAACCATCTTTGGTGTCGAGGAAGGTAATTTGTTAGGTCACATTATATCTCAAGCTGGGATTCGCATAGACCCCGAAAGGATTAAGGCCATAGCTCAACTCCCACTACCCCATAACAAGAAAGTTATGCAGTCCTTTTTCGGGCAAATCAATTTTGTAAGGAAATTCACTCTCGACTTCACCGAAATCATCAAACCCTTACAAAAGATGATCTGCAAGGATGTCAAATTTAAGTGGGATGGTGAGCGGAAAGACGCTTTCAATAATATCAAAGTGGCCATATCCTGGGCCCTAGTGTTGCGAAGTCTCGATTTCAATAGAGACTTTTCCCTTTATACTTTCACCTCCAACCAATCGATAGTTGCAGTTTTGACTCAGAAGGATGATGAAAACAACGAAGCCCCAATGTCATTTATGAGTATGAATCTTCAAGGAGATGAGCTCAATTATCTTTCTATAGACAAACAGGCCTATGCGATTTATAAGGCAGTAAAACATTTTAGGCTTTATATCCTCAAGAATCACACTAAAGTGATTGTGTCGCACCCTACAGTCTAATCCTTGTTTACCCAACAAGAAATGGGGGAAAGAAGAGGGAACTGGATGGAAGTAGTACGGGAATTTGATCTAGATATAAATCCTGCCAAACTAGTAAAAGGACAAGGTTTATGCAAGCTTGCAGCCGAAGCCCAGGATCAAGTAAATGAAGATTTCGGATGGGAAAATGAAATAGCACTATGGTGTGGTGAAGTAGCATACATCTCCCCAAGATGAGAATCCTGGTACAAGGATCTAGCTTATCTCCTATATCATGGGACTTGTCCTGAAAACCTCAACCCCAAAGAGAGGAGAGCCCTCAAATTAAAGTCTGTGCAATATCACCTTATAAATTCAGTGCTCTTCTGGATCAACTATGATGGGGTACTATTGAGATGTCTCGAACGTGAAGATGCTGACAAAGTGCTAAAAGAACTCCATGACAGCCCCGTCGAAGGACATTTTGCAGGAAACACCACCGCTCATAAGATTTTGAGAGCCGGCTATTACTAGCCCACCCTGTTCAAAGACACTCACACTTACGTTAGAAACTGTAAGACTTGTCAAATAAGCACTGGAAAGGAGAGAAGGGAAGCAGTCCCACTTCAGCATGTGACTATCTCTAGGCCTTTTGAGCAATGGGGGTTGGATATCATAGGAGAAATTACACCTAGCTCTTCAAAATTGCACAAGTACATTCTTACTGCCACCAACTATTTCACAAAATGGGCAAAGGCCATTCCTCTGACTCGTGTAAACGAGAAGGTAGTAATCCAATTTATAGAAAAACAGTTGATCATGAGGTTTGGTGTCCCTTCTATTTTGGTCTTCGATAATGCAGCTTACTTCTCTTCTACCCTATTGATAGATTTTTCTCTGGACAAATGTTATAACCCTAAACTGCACTAGACATGCATACCTGGCATCAGCCCATCTAACTTGCTATATTTTCCAAACCATCACTGAACAGCTCTTCTAAAAACCATTGTTTTGAAGGTCTATGCGCTCTGCACCACTACTGCCCGCATACATACGCTTGCTGCACCACTACAGCCCGCGCACACTCACAAAAAATCGCAAAAAATGAAAATTGAAAATGGCTACGACTTTCTAGGTCATTAATTAACTGTTTGACCGCCCATAACCAGTCACCCCAACCGTTACTATCTCTTTTGGCCTATAAAAGAATGTGTTGGGGCCCCATTCCAAAAAAGAAGCACGAGAGCATAGAAACTCTTCCCATTTCTGTATTCCCCCTTTGCCTCAATATTCAGCAACCACATTGTGAGTTTGAGTAGTTGGTTCATTGTGAAAAAGAGCCCAAGACCGAGTTCGAGGAGAAGTGTCGGTCTCATGTTGTAAGTGACTTTTGTGAGATTAATATAAAGAAGTAATTTTTCCATCCCGCCAAATGACGTCTTAAAAATCTATGATTTGTTTACATTTATTGTTTATGATGTCTAACCTACCAATCCATATGTAGAATGCATTCTTGTAGTTTCTTGTTTGTCTTTTGGTGAATGCAGGATAGCCTTGGGAGGAGACTTGCAGTCATGAAACAACCAAGCACAAAGGGATCGACACCGGACGCGAAGTTTAAGGTATGCCTACCAGATTCCTATATTTTGTCTTTTACGTATGATTGTGGGGTAATGTTGGGACAGTTGATAAAAAGTAGGATACTTTAGATGGTTAGCACTACTTGCACTTTAGAACCCTCGTGTAGTCCGTAGAGGGGTTTTCCTGCTATAGCAGAATTAGCGACCGTATTGGGGAAGCCTCTAGGGTTTTTGGGGATATTTCTTTTTGGGTGCTTTGAATTAGTTTATTTACTATTTTCTGAGTTTCTGTAAGCTTTTGTGTCTTTAAGGGATTCTGGTCTTCCATACCAGTACTCCCTTCCTGTGCTTGACAGCTTGTTTTTCAATTTTTTTTTAGAATTTACAAAGGTGTACGCAGCTTGTAGTGGCCTTGCATGCGTACATATGTGCCCTAACTTTAGACAGCCCGTGTACATACGCTGGTTGCTGAAGTGTCAGTAGCATGCCTGTGTTGAGAAAAAAATAAATTTAAAGAGTCAGTCATCCTCTTCCCTGTCAAAAGTCACACTTCTCAGGGGTTTTCTTGATCTAGCCCCGGTCTCTGTTATAGAAGTTTGTAGCCTAGGTATGACCTCAGTATAGCTTTCTTTTTATCAAAAGATTTCTTGTTTTCTTTAATAGGGTTTTTAGACAAGTTGGTGAGTCTGTTTTGATCTACCTGTTTGGTATTGTCAGTGACTCCCTGCGTTCTGCGATTGGGCCAGAAGTCATTTCTTGGTCTTGTCTTGTCAGCATTTTCCCTTTTTTTCTTTAGAAGAAAAGAAAAGAATTCATTTTCAAATTTTTTGTTTTGAAGCATAAAACAATAAAAAAAAAACTTTCAATTCTTTGTTTTGTAAAGTAGTTTAGGTTAGTTGCTTCATTTACCAAGGAAAAAGAAAGTTTTCTTAAGTTCTTTACTTGAATGCTTAGGACATTAAGTAGATCGTAGTCAAGAGAAATCTTGTTTTAATTTTTCTTTTCAAATATCTGAGAAAAATAGTTACAAAAAGTTTTGTGAAAGAGTTTAAATTGGCAAATCTTTATTTGTGAAGAAGAAGCAATCTTGTTTTCAGTTTCATTTTATGCTCTTCTCTTTCGTCTCTTAAAAACATCACTAGTTTCAATTTCGTTCCTTTTGAATTAAGATAGCCACTAAAATTAATGCTTAATTAAAAATCATTAGACTTTGTGTTTGTAGGGTCCATCAATTTAGTCTAGGATAGAGCCTTGATTTAGGATTGGAGAGGAAACTCTTCAAGGCTACAAAAACAAACATAAGAGTCTGTGCTAGGGAGTGATTAAAAGTCTAGTAATCGTAAAAGTTATTAGGGACCCCCCTCTAAAACAGGGGATTAACATGAGGTCGCATGCAGAAAGGTAGCGGAGATAACCCCTCCAAAGCCGGACCAAGCGTAGTGGGGAATGCATATAGAGGGATTATCTTGGGATTCCGTTGATCGCATTTTCCATGGAAATTCATGGGTCTCGAATCCATTCAAGGTCCTCAGTCGTCCTCTGTAACACTTTCTTTCGATACCTTGCTCATTGTGATCCACCCGACTGTCAACTGTACCGGCCTGGTGATTGTTCGCGCGTTGGAAACCTAGTTGCCTTTATATTAGTGACTTACATAGGTGACTGCGATGGTATACCGCGGTACCTAGGAAAAACATTAGGCCATGCTTTGTAGAGTATACCTGGAGCGTGCTTCTGTATTCGAGTTTCACTTGTACTGGTAAGTTTCCCTAGTGTTGGCTGGTGTAACTGTTATTCCAACTAGCTAGTGATCTGCTTATCTTATCTCATAGGGACTTTTTTTTTTCTTTCTAGTGCGTGTTGGTTCTTGAATGATAATAGATATCCCTAGTGTGTCTTTGATCTTCTCACATAGTGGAGGATCAGGAGCTATGTCGGTCATGAAGGCTTCTTGGCCTGCCACCGGTTAATCTGGATCCACCCCCGCCACCACTAAGGCGAAGACTAGACCAGCAAGGGTCTTTTGAGGCGACCAAGTCACAGGAAATTGTGCCCGACCCATCTCCAAGAAGAGAACATTTGATTCCGGAGGAACTAACCATTTCTGACCTTGGAGCGGAAGCTCCTCGTCTGTATAACCCTTTGATCACTAATCTATTGGAACCCATCGTCGTACAGGTTCACCCTTACAAGCGCCTGGTAGTGTCACAAGAAGCAATGGAAACAAATGTTGCTAATTCTTCAAGGAATTCTCATATTCCCTCTATGGCTATCACTACAGGGGGTGTTTTGCCTCCTAACCAACCGTCATCGGTCTCGACCACCTCTACCTTGGGAAATGGTCTGATTTCGTCTATGGCGGCGATCACTGCTCCTTTCACCCAGAGTGCGACAGGCCCTCTTTTTTCATACAGGATGCCTAGCTTTGATACGAACTCTGTCCTTTCCTACTCCACTCTACAGACTTTAGGTTTGGGCGCAGGGAGCTCGAACACTCCTCTGCAAGGATCCATGGGGGGCACTTCATCTCCCTATAACGCTTTCCCTTATGGAGGGGTTCATATACCTCCTTCGTCCCCTTCGCTCGGCAGTGCTCACCAGCACTCCGCCAGGCCGAACGTAAACTATAGTTCATCTGGAGCAGGTAGCCATGGACTTCCTTCTTATAGCATGTCAATTGATTCAACATCGTTCTCTTTGTTCAGTGAGTTTGGTAACAACTCTTTCTCGTCAGTTGTCGTCTCAACCGGGGGAAACCCCGGTTATGGACAACAAAATCCTATGCAGGGTATTATTCCTGCACAGGGGGAAAACTCAGGAATTCCTTCCTCACAAGGACCTTGGAATCCGTGGCAGGGATCAATTCCCTCATCAGGGATGTTGATTGGGGGAAACCCCTTCCATAGCCAATGGAACCCCGGGAAAGGCTCAGGATCTATGCCCGTCGGATCGGCAAGGGTAACCCTTTCCAGAATCCTTGGAATTCAATGCAAGCCCAACCCTCCACTTCCTACTACATGAGTCAGTCGATGACATCACAACAAGCGCAAAACCCGTACGCTGGTCACGGCCATGGTTTTTACCAGAACCGACCAGCAACCTAACCTTTCCTGGAAACCTGGTGCTAGCCAAACTCCAGGCTCCTTTTTCCCTGGTTATAATCAACAACCCAAATTACCGTTTCTGGCAACTCTCCACTTGCCAGACTTGACAAGGTTACTAAATGGCCCTATCTGTCACGAACCGTGTTGACCTCCTATGCCGACCAAGTTTCTTTCAGACATTCCAAAGTTTTAAGCTAATCCTAATGAAGATCCAGGTGATCATGTGTTTACCTTCCATCTATGGTGCTCATCCAACTCATTCAAAGACGACTCCGTACAGTTGTGTTTGTTTCAACGCACTCTCATCAGGAGTGTTGCGAAATGGTACATTGAGCTCGACTGCTCGAGATACTCTTCCTTCGGCAAATTGGCTATGGATTTATTAAACCATTTTCAATTACCTATGAGATATGACATCATCACTGAATTGTTGGCCAATTTCGAGCAGACCAAGGCGGACCATATCTCCGATCACATCCGAGAGTGGAGACACTGGAAGAGTTTGATAAAAGTACCAGTCCCACCATCATTCTTGCTTGAGTGGTTCCTTAAGTCCTTGGTACCTCAGTTATCCAAAGACGTCGCAATGTCGAGGGTCTTTTCAGAAGAAGAAGTGATAATGAGAGCTCAACAACTAGAGCTAATTTACTCTCAGTCTGGTGTACTTTACAAAATCTTGCCAGATGCACCTCAGTCGATACTTGACAAGACCAGACAAAGATCTGGACCACATGTCGATGGTATTGTTGGTTCAGCGCAAACAAATCCCATTAATCAACTATCAAATCAACTCCAGCAATTGTCGATACTACAGAGAGCGTCCATCCAGACCACTGGTTCGGCTGCTCCCCCTACCCAAACGTCGGATGTACACAGTGTGCAATCAACAAACCCAAAGGCCACCGAGCAGCCTGACGGAAAGAAAAAACAACGAAAGAAGGGTAAGGGGGATAATAAACCTACCAACGTTGTTGGCGGGGGTAACACAGAAAAGAAGAAGTTGAAGTATCTGTGTAATCTTTGCACGGAATACCATCCGACTCACTAGTGCCCTCGGCTCGTGGAGACCCAAAAGTTATTGGCACAGCAATAGCTTGTCGTGTTAATGAACCCATTTCCACATGGGCAAAGTTTATCTCAAGCCTCTTTGAGCACGGATGGGGGTAGTCAAGGACCCCCTCCATCTGTTAGTAATCCATCGTTCGCAAATGTGTATCATGAAAGGTGATGCCTATAAATCAATTAGAGCGCATGACTACGGAATTCCAAACACCGCTGAGAAGGGTAAAGAAGCCGAAAACCCACATCTTCCTCTTCAGATCGAGAATACATTGGGTGAAACAATGACACACATCCCAAAAGGTGCATTCAAGAAAGGTTCTCACAATCCAAATGCAAGGGCCACCCAGAACTACTCTGTGGTGGAGGATTTGTCTCAAACCCCTTGTGCAATGTCCACTTTGGAGGTCCTCCAGAGCTTCCCTTCCCAGAGAAAGGCTATGTTATTTTCCTTAGGATCTGTTGAGACTTTCAATCTAAGAATGATCATGCTTGATACGACCGACTTAAAACCTCGTCTCCCCTACCACATGGTGTTTCATATAGTAGTGGCTTATACCATGAAAACTTTTACTTGGAACATTTTTCATACGGTGGTTGATGAGGGTGCCTCGACATGCGTGATGTCTTTGGTGTGTTGGAAGGCCATTGGCCAACCTGTTTTGTCTCTGTCACCTACTCTTCTTACCACTTTCGGTAATCATTCGTTCTGACCGCATGGAATCATCCCCTCTTTCCCAGTGCAGTTAGGGGGGAAGACCATATGCGTCAAGGTTGAAGTGGTCGATGCATCTCTCGATTACAATCTCTTGTTAGGAAGGAGTTTGACCTATGCTATGCAAGCAGTGGTCGCGACAGTTTTCTGGGTCTTGTTGTTTCCACATGAGGGTCAGATCATTTCCATTGATCACTTTTCCTTCTCCCATCCTGACTCTTCACCAGGGGCATACACAATCCCAATTATTGATAACCCTCAGCCCATCATCGTCAATGTAGGGGTTGGTTTGTGCCCACCTTTAATGGTTACTTTCGATTACCCACCTCCGACCGACAAAGTCAATTACATATCAGTTGTCCCCGACCAGTCTAGGGTTGAAATCTTTCAATTCTCATCATTTCATATGACTTACTTTAATGATATGTGGACTCTTCCTTCCCCATCAGCCATGATGGAAGGGACAGGGCACCATGGCATGGCCATGCCTTTGTCCACGGCAGAGGTTGCACTCGATAATCCAGCAAGCCTCCGTCAACCCCGATCTGACTCTCGCACAGGAGTTAGATCTAGTTCTAGAGCCTATTTGGGATCAAGGTTCCCTTGCCGATACAGATTCTTTAGACTTAGTCTTTCCCTTAGACGAGACGATTATCGAGGCAATGACTATTTCGGACAGACCCTGGAATGATATCCATCATAGATCTTATTTTCTCCCAGAGTTAAGAAGAATTGAAGCACGTGAATTCACTTTGACTATGACTGGAGATAGGTCTTGTCCTATCAATCCTTTGGCTACACACTCATTTTACGTTGAATGAAATATGGAAACCATCGCTAAAATGATACCTATTGATATCTCCAGAACCCCTGGCGTCATGGAGAATGTCTTCGTCGGAGCGGATTTCTCCCCCAAGGAGATTCAAATCTACACGGATTTATTTAAAGAATTTTGCGACGTGTTTTCCTGGTCTTATGAGGAAATGCCAGGCATAGATCCAAGAATCATCGAACACGAAATCATGACTTATACTGACACTAAGCCGGTCCGGTAGAAGCTTTGTTCGGTTAATCCTAAGAAAGAAGCAGCTATTAAGGCTGAAGTAGAGAAACTGCTCAAAGAAAGTTTTATCTACCCCGTCCAATTGACTCAATGGGTGTCAAATCATGTTCAAGTCAACAAAAAACAGGGTACATATCACGTTTGTACGAACTTTCGTGATTTGAACAAAGCATGTCTGAAGGTTAATTTTCCCACACCATGTATTGACCAGATAGTCGATGAATGCGCAGGTTGCAAGGCCTTTTCTTTCATGGATGGTTTTTCAGGATACAATCAGATATAGATCAAACTCAAAGAACAACACAAAACTGCTTTCATCTGTCTGTGGGGTACATTCGCTTATCAGAAGATGCCTTTTGGTATGAAAAATGTTGGAGCTACTTTTCAGCGGGCCATGTCTTTTGCTTTCCACGATCGCAAACACATAGTCGAGTCTTATCTTGATGATTTAACATCACGATCTCGTAAGAGAGTTGATCATCCAAAACACCTCTGACTTATATTTGAGCGATGTTGCTACTACCGGATCCACTTGAATCCAAACAAATGTAGTTTTTGCGTGACGTCGGGTCATCTGTTAGGTTTCATAGTTTCAATAATAGGGATCATGGTCGATCCTCTCAAGGTTGAGGTGATAGTTCAGTTTCCTCCCCCGTTCACAATCCCTCAGCTTCAGAGTTTATAGGGAAAAGCGAACTTTTTACGGCGTTTCATTGCAAACTATGTCGAGATCACAAAAGGTTTCATGTGTTTACTGAAGAAGGACGTTCCTTTTCATTGGGACAAAGCCGCTCAGCGCTCTTTCGACACATTGAAATGCGTCCTCACTGTTATCACTGAAATTTTGTCCGCACATGGCGACAAGAACTCTGCATCATCAAAACAGGAAAGACGTCATTCATGGCACAAGATTAATTCCATAGCATGGCAAAAGGGTCAAAAACTATACAAAATGACCAAAAAATTGAAGGGCACTTTACAGAACCTGGGTGTGGGCGCATATGCGCGTAACAACAACGTACAATGCGCGCTTAAGTGCACGATGCGCGGTTGTTGGG
>SNQJ01S0014696.1:54599-82651 GCA_010110895.2 Picea sitchensis
CCCCTCTTCACACCTCAAAAGGGTTACATAATCACCCAATGCCATGCTATAAAAAGCCATGAAGAACCATCACTTTCTCAAGGAGTTCCATGCATTGTTATACTGCCAAGATTGTTAAGGACTCATTCTTTGACAAGAACACATAGGCATCATTTCACAAGAGCTATCCACCTCTCTCTTGAGTGGATAAGCTAGGAGTTCTTTCACCCACATTTTCATCTTTTCATTGTAAGGAGAGCAAGCTTGTGAGGGCCTCAAGAACCTTCCATTGGATAAAGAAGGGACCCAAGTCCCCTTTCTTCATTGTGTGTTTGGATTTCATCAATAGATCAGCTTATACATTGGTGATATTGGTCCATTTGTATTTATTTTTCACATTTTTTGATATGCTCATAGTTTTAGTTGGTTTTAATCTATTTCTTTTTATATTTCTGTTGTTTCTCCTTCTAACCTTTCCTTTTACAGCTGTCATGCCTAGCAGATCCCAACTGGGCATGTAAGCACCTTTTATTTGCTCACCTAGTGACGAATTGGGTGCAAACACTCACATCTACCCCTCTGCTTCGACCACCCAATTATAATAAATATTTTGTATTGTACTTGGCCGCTACGGATTCGACCATCGGTATGGTCTTGGTTCAGGAGGATAATTTTCTCTCAGAATAAGCGATTTATTACTTGATCCGAGGCCTGGTTGGACCGGAACTCAATTATTCCCACGTTGAAAAACTTGCATTGAAAGCAATTCATGTTGTCCAACGGATCCGTCATTACATCTTGTTTTGCAAGACCACCGTCATTGCCATTGTGAATCTATTTCAATACATGTTGACACGACGTGTAATCGGTGGAAATATCAGTAGATGGATAGTTATCCTCCAGTAATTTGACTTAGATTTTGTTTCGGCGAAATCCAAAAAGTCATTGGTCTTTGCAGAACTCATCTTGGAACTTTCAGTCGAGTCAAGTGATGTTATACCCAAGGAGTCACCAATTAAAGGAGACGTGTTTTTCATCGCGTCTTCGAACCCCTGGTATGGAGATATATTAGTCTATCTCCAGACTTTGAAGTGCCCCACGTCTACTTCTCGTGATGAGCGTCTCTGTATACGCAAACAGGCCAAGAACTATCTCATACTCGAGGACACTCTGTATCGTCGAGGTGTAGATTGTATCCTTCGTCGGTGCCTCACTCATGAAGAAGCGAAAATCATGCTTAACGATTTCCACAATGGAGCATGTGGCGGTCATCCGTCTGGGTTGGAAACACCCCAAAATATTCTATGAGCTAGTTACTTTTGGCCGACATTAATCAAAGATTGTGTTGAATCGGTCAAGAAGTGCCACCAGTGTCAAATCTTCTCTTGGAAGATGAGGAAACACCCCACTCCCATGTTTCCCATCATCACAGTTGGTCCCTTAACCAAAAGGGGGATTGATTACACTACATGCAACCCCCCTTCAACAAGGGTGCACCATTATATCATCGTAGTAGTAGACTACTTCACGAAGTGGGTCGAGGCTATGCCAACATTTAAATATGATGGCGAGACCAAAGCTCTCTTTTTGTTTAACCAGATAATATCAAGGTTCGACGTCCTGAGAGAGATTTTCACTGACCATGACAGTCACTTTCAGAACAAAATGATGTCTGAGTTAATGACAAAGCTTGGGTTGAGGCAAGAACATTCATTACCCTACTACCCACAAGTGAATGGTCAAGTGGAAGCTATGAATAAAT
Source organism: Picea sitchensis (assembly GCA_010110895.2). Classification (NCBI taxonomy): domain Eukaryota; kingdom Viridiplantae; phylum Streptophyta; class Pinopsida; order Pinales; family Pinaceae; genus Picea; species Picea sitchensis. Next base: position 56,341 of record SNQJ01S0014696.1, read on the forward strand.
CTCTTAAGACTATTCTTCAACGAACGATCAATTCGACCAAGACAAATTTGCATTTGATGTTGTACTCGGCATTATGGGCCTACCAAACATCTATTATGACTGCAACCAGTTTCTCACCTTTTCACCTTGTTTATGGGCTGGAAGCAGTTTTTCCAATAGAGTGCTAGATCCCCTCTCTAAAGTTGGCAGTACAGTTACTTCCAGACACTTCACCGCTTGAAGAGAGTTTATTATATCTTGAGAAACTCGATGAGAAGCGTCAAGATGCAACCTTCTCTAACAAGGCTCACAAACAAAGAGTCAAGTGTTAGTATGATCATTCTGTTCATCCTCAGATTTTCTCCGAAGGCGACCTTATCTTGGTCTATGACCAAGATAAGGATCCCCTGGGGGCAGGCAAGTTCAAACCCATGTTGTTCGGACCTTTCATCGTGAGGGAGGTTCTAAAGAAGGTTGCTTATCATCTGGTGGACTTTGAGGGAAATTCTTTGGCAGAGCCTAGAAATGGGCTTTACCTCAAGAAGTATTACTCGTGGGTGGGTCACCCCGGGTGACTTCTTGTAACATATGTATAGTTCTCGTACATTGTTTTTTTTAGTTTTTGTCTTTTGGTTTTATGGACATGTCGATTTTGATGTCATATTTTTCACTATGTAAAATTTCAAGTGAATCAGAGGTGTTGATTGGGTTTGCGGACGGCACTAGTCAGCACACTCAGAGGCTTGCTTCCGCAGCTTGGGTGATTTTCACACCTCAAGGCCAGTTGCTATCTTCAGGAGGTATCTGTTTAGGTGACACCACAAACAATGTCGTCGAATACAGTGCAGTATTAGAGTTGCTTCGTGATTCTTTGTCGCATGATATCTCTCACCTCCGGGTCTAGTTAGATGCTCAGTTGGTTATGTCCTAGTTAAATGGGGTTTACTGCATTTACGATCCTACTCTACACCGATGGTTCCTTAGGTTACATCTCTTAGAACGAAGCTTTGATTACATTATGTATATCCATGTTCTGGGTACGTCTCTTAGAACGAATCTTTGATTACATTACGTATATCCATGTTCCTAGGAGATTGAATCAAATCACAGATACTCTAGCTAATCATGTATTAGATTGTCATATTGCACACATGTAAGAAAAAGCACACACACGCACATGTAAATACATTTGTAAAATATATGTAATCCATAAGACGTAAAAATATGTAAAATATCCATATATATATCAAAAATATCATAGTACATGGGTGGGCGCAAGCGCCTCAAAATATGTCCAGTAAGAGTCACGGGGCTTATGCCCTCAAAAATATACAAAAGGTACCCTCGACACATAAGTAGTCTAGCCTAGCTAAGGGCAGGGTCTGTTGGCCCTGCCATAGTGAACAACGGCGTTTGCCAAATGCCAAAAGAGTTGGACCCAGGTCTATAGCACCCCAACTACATGAGGTTGCATCGATGGTGGCAGATCCTTGATCTCTGCCATTGGGACTGTGCGAGTGAGCGCGGTAAGGTTCCACTCCACCCATCTCAAAACTATCTCAGCCTCTCTGGCTGGAGGTCGCCCTGTTGTTGTTGGTCCACCGGTCATGGCTGGCCCTGCCTCTAGTCAAGGACGTCGTCTGGATCTCACAAAGTCTATTGGACGCACTGGTCCCACATCTGCACATAACAGATACATAGTTGTCAGATACTCTAGTATACATAAAAAAATGATATATATAAAAAGAAATAAAAATTAAATAACTTTGAAAAAAAACAAAACATACCTAACTCTCCTCGCTCTACTCCAGGAGGTACGGGCATATCGGGATCCCTGGAGAAGTCGATCCCAGCATAGGGGTAGTCCTCTATTGTCAGAATCTGTCATGCCCACCAGTCGAAAAATTTGTCATTGAAGGCCTTAATGGTCCTCCCTCCCCCCTGTCGCGGCAACAGCGTTGCCCATCTACATAATGTTGGGGACGAGGCCAAGTTCCCTCGTACTGTCTCTCAAGGAATAAGCCTAGGTACCCTCTCAAAGAAGAAAGAGCATAGAATAGTCCCAAACCCGAAGTTCCTATGTTCCCGCACACGACACTCTATCAGTTGTCTCTTCATGCATTTCAACATGGTTGTGCTCGAGTCAAAAATTTGTGCATTTAAGCACTGAACAACACAATGCATGTGCGGTTGGGATGTCTGATGTAAGGTCGTGGATCTAGTGATCCGCCCAATGAGTAGAACTATTTCTTTCAGCGGCAGGTTGTTGATCTTATGTATAGGCACCTGAGAAACTACTTTCTCAGTACTAGCCTCACAATGGATTCCAATCAACTCCTCAATGTTGTGAGGTCCAGGGGGAAAAGTGTGCAAGTCAACTGGATCACCTCTCCTCGAGAGACCAGTCAGGAAGTAAATTTCTTCAGTCATTGGAGTCAATGACTTCCCCTCAAGTATGAATGCCTCTGCATCCGGGTGCCATTAATCTACCAAGGCATTCAGCAGCCTAGCTGGGTTGTGCCCTCATAAATGGACACTGGAAGAATTTGAACAACCCACATTGTGACAAAACAGCGACAGCAATAGGGTCTTCTGAGACCAAAAAATCAATGTCCTCATGCTCCCTCTCTCTCCAATGAACATACATCCTACAAAATGATAAAGTCATGGAGAGTTAACTCTTGCATTTTTTTATCCTTTTTCACATATTGGAGGGTATACGGCTATAGTGGGTACAGTCGTGTATGCACACGTGCAACTTTTTCTCTGCACGTGGGCATACACGTGTTGTCCTAGGATTGTCACACACCCACTACGGCATAATAAAATTTTCCGCCTTTTCTCGAGGGACAGAATCCCCAAAATTCTATGGGGCTTAGCATAGGCTAGCTCTCCCCTTTTTCCCACCTCCATGAGATCGTTGATCGTGATCATAGCCCAAACAACTAGGTGCCCTTTCGCATTTCGCGACTCAGTGATATAAGCGAGTCGAGTCTTTCGACTCTGCAAACCTCGAAATATCAAAATGTCAAAGAGGCTTCGATCAGCAATTAGCCCCCTGGGCTATGTCTTGGTCTGTATGACCACTTCTCATAGGACAGCAGTCTTATTCCCTTCGGGACTTGTCAATACGAGAGCCCGACCTCTTGTCAATGGGACTCCCGAATTCCCGATTTATGATTTCCTGAAGTGGTCGTTCTCACATTAGCCCTCCTAGCTATGCCCTGATCCAGGTGACCACTCCTCAGAAGACCTCCATCCTATTTCTTTCGAGATTTATGAATACGAGAGCCCGACCTCTTGTCAACGGGAATCCCGATTTTCGATTTCCTGATGGACTCTTCCTTTCGGGATTTTCCCAAAATCATGGATTGCTGCCACGTGTCATCCCTCAGATGGGCGGTCCTCGTCGCTTCGCGATTTCGCGACTCGCGACCTCCAGTGACACAAATCCTCTATCAATTCGAATCCCCGGTATCTGAAATATCGATGGACTCTCGATCTCCACCACGTGTCCTCCACGTATGGACGATCCAGATTGCTTCGGGACTTCCATCATGGAGTGTCCCTATTTCTTTCCCTCGAGACCTCCAAAATCCTGGTACCAACTCCTCTTTCGGGACTTTCACCTCTGTTCATGAGGGCTTAACCCTCATGCATCTCCTGATAGATCCAATGGCTGTCGGGTTTTCTAACTAAGATCTGACGGTTCAGATCTGTCCCGCGCTGGGCAGTCTCCTGCTGCTCCCTGGATGTGGAAAACCAACGATCCAGATATCTTCACTACTTACGGAGATAAAAGAAAAGGGTTAAGGTGTCCAACGCCCTCGTGTCTTCCTCCAATCTAACGGTCGTGACTGACCATAGATCTTTCGACAGTATCTCGTCCATCATTCGATACTTAACCCTACGTTGCCATCTCAGGATTTCGTGGATCAGGGTTTCAAGAATTGCGAGTGTGAGAGAACTCGCGCTTAGATACCCCGGGTGCCAAAATGCCGAAATGTCAGGTTTTAAGAGGCCCATTCTTCCTCATACAGGATGGCTAAGACTTGAGCCTTCAAATCCTTTTTCATTTATTGGTAAGCTTTCCATGAAGGGTGTATCTATGGGGAGATATGTCCAGGATATTACCTGAGACGGATAAGGGTATAGATTTCCCGAGAACAAACTTGAAGTCTGAATTAATTCAATATGTGTATATATATATATAAACATAAGCCATACGTGGTCCTTCCAATAAAAGCATGCAACCACCATTTCTGATTAAAACACCACACGGACAGTCTTATACTCAAACCATTCATAAACTGCACATACTATGAACATACATGTCAGCATATAAATTTCAAGATGCAAGATGATCATAAATGCCAGAATATACATTTCAAGATGTAAGATGTAAAACACTTATCAGAAATAACACCAAATGTGATTGCAACTGCTGAGAGGGGTGCTCGTTTCCACCCAACCGTAGGCTCAGCAACTCCCAATGGATTTACCACTAGCCACCCCCAAGCTGAGACCACGACGTTGCGAGACTGAGTCTTTGTTTGCCAGTGACCAAGAACGAAGGTTACTCTCCTTCTCCATTATCACTCACTCTGTATTTTTCCAGAGTTCCCTTCTTCTTTCCCCTCGCATCTGCCCCTTGATCCCACACTCTTCCTGCCTTTTCTCCTTTTGGAGAGGTTGCGTGTGGCACAATCTTCCTCGCGATGGTCAGGTCTGAGGAATTTACGGATGGACGGTTCACCCCCATCCCTCATTACTCATGAGGATCCCTTTACCTACCAACCTGGCGAGTCATTTAATTTGGGGCCAGCGAGCCACTTTTGGTTCTCCGGGCCAGTGAAGTCCAAATACAGTATTGATTTCGGTGGAAGTTAACGCCACCATTCCAGGTGCCTTCCACCACATTTTTTCAGCCATCGTGGTCTCCTTTTCAGCACATCCCCCTCTCATTAGTCCTGCAATATATATATTTATAATATCATTCACATTTCTGAGTTTGCCACAATACTTGGCCAGTATAGTTATTTTTTTACAGATTGGGGGAAACAGGGTGTTACAAGGACAACCCGCATACCCATAGGGCTGACCCTTTTAAAGGTTAGTGCCCCCCACAAAAACAAAAATAAATGCAAAAAGGAACAAGGGAAATGCAAGAGGGGCTAGTTTGTACTTACTTGGTCCAAGCGGAAGTTCGTTTCATCCACTGAAGCTCCCGGAATCAACTCTTTTGGCAAAGGGGTGTTTTTTGACTTTTGGTCAATTCTCAATTTACAATGGTGATAATGAGCTGCCAAGCTTCTATCTATAGACTTTTTTGGCCCTTTTTGTCATTTTTTCGAACCCCTTTGTCATTTTTTCTATCTTGAAAATCATTTAGTATGGTTCATGAGTTTCTTATGGAATGTTACGATAAGTGTTACTTTGGGTATTGGGAAACTATTTGGAGAGTTGGGTCATTTTAAAGGTCCTTTGGTAAAAAGTCGTTTTTCCAACTTGTTGCATCTAAGTTAGACTTCCACCTCCACTTTCTACATCTCGTTGTATTTTTCTCTTTTCCATAGGATCGACCCCACCGAATTGCGACACGGAACCATCATTGATGCTTTAGAAGTGTTGTAATTTAGTGGTAGAGCCTACCCCTTCATGCATGCCCTAGGTAGATCCTGGTTGCATTTTGGCGTCCATGTCATCGTTAATGACTATAGGCTCGGGAGTCCTTGTTAGTCTTATCCTGATTACAAGCTTGAGCCTCATTTGCATGATTCATCATCACTCTTGACCTCACCCTCGGGACTCCCAAATAATGACGGATCTTCTTTTAAGCCCTTTTCATACCTTTTAAACATGAAAAGATTGTCGAGGGATCTTGTTTCCCTTCATGCTCACCAAATTAAAATCTAAGGGCACGTCTGTCCGGCGGTAGTTTACCCCTTTTTCGGTCTGAACGGTCAATTGTATGAACAAAGGTATACTCTATAAGCTTCGCTTCGCTAGAAGAGTATTCTCACGTATAATTTTAACCCTTTTTCGGGCCTGAGGGACTAAATTTACGAAAAAGGAACCCCCCACGGAGTCCATAGTTAAGCTCTTTTCAAACTCCCTAAAATTGAAAAGATGGTCGAGTGACCTTGTTTCTTCACACTCGTTAAATTGGTCTAGAAGAAAATTCTTTACAGAGTCCATAGTTAAACTCTTTTCAGACTCCTTAAATATGAAAATATTGCCAAGTAATCTTGTCTTTGTCACACTCGCTAAAATGGTTTTGAATAGACGTATTTTCGGTGCTAGTTTACCACTTTTTTGAACCAACTAGACTACCTTCGAAAAAGGTACCCCATTGGAGTCTCCTTTTATGCTTTTTTAGACTCCCTAAAAATGAAAAATCGTCGAGCTTACCTTTTCTAGGCTCGTTAAAATTACATCCAAGGACGTTATCATTGTGTCTTATTAATCGCATTTGCATTCCTGCATCTTTGACCTAATGCCGGCTCCATGTTTCCCTCAACTGAACCATCTCAAGCATGCCTTATAACGCAAGCCTTGTAGCACTTTTCCTTTGAGTCTTGACACCTTGACCCCTGGAGGAATTTTCCCGAGTGTCCTTTTCCTGCATATGTCTCCTTACTCTGAGCATCAGTGTGTTCCTTGCGCTTGGAACTAGTATATCTGTGACACTCGTTCCTCCTTTGTAACATAGGATTATTTTATTCTTTTTCAAGCTTCCCATATTATTGAAAAAGACAAAAAAATCAAATATACCCCAAAAAGAGGAAGGGAAAAGTATTTTATTTATGTTATCAGCACAATGAGTCGCCTTTGGACAAAGCACATACTTCCGTTTGTTCATCAAGCTATAGGATTCAATATGACCTTAGGAAGTTGTTCTCACTACAAAGAGATGTGTCATCCTCTGTTTGGTTATCCTTCCAAACATATGGAGAGTTCGTGTTGTCTCCTGCATCGTGAACTTGTGTCATTGCAATGTTTCCTGAGTCTCATCTTTTGTCGTGCTTTCATCCAAGGGAAGTTTTACTAAACTTGAGTCGGACCTTCTGCAGTTTGTCTCTTGTTCTCATGCTCGGCCACCCCAAAAGAACAATCAAGTCCTTGTTTGAAATCAATGAAGTTCTTTGCCTGATCATCGAGATCCTCTTGTATGTTCCTGGCCAGCAGTCGAAGACCTCTAGGTAGTGAAGTCGTACATTGATATTACACTCCTACCCGAGTTTGAAGATTTTGAATTTGTTGCTCGAGCTCTGAAGACCTCATCTCCAGCCATCAAGCATCTTTGGCTTCTTGAAGATGGATACTATACATGTATATATTTTGATTTTGAGATGTATATTTGTTGTGTATTGTTTGCGGCTACACTTTATATAGTTATATGACATGGATCTACAGTGTATTTGATTGGTAGCCATGATTTTATTTCATCCTGAGCATGGGTATGCCCGCATTGGTGAGACAAATTGTCATTTTGCAGAAGGCACCTCCTAAACTCTGGTCCCTGGGATCACTCGCTCCATACATGGATGAATATTTGTAATGTATTTCGGCCATCAGATTCTCTTTTGACCTCACACATTAGGGGGCATCTGTTATAACCCTAAACTGCACCAGACATGCATACTTGTCATCAGGCCATCTAACTTGCTATCTTTGCCAAGCCATCACTAAACAACTCTTCTAAAAACCATTGTTTTGAAGGTGTACGCACTCTGAACCAATATTGCTCGTGTACATATGCTTGTTGCACCACTACAGCTCACATGCACTCACAAAAAATCGCAAAAAATGAAAATTGAAAATGGATACGGGTTTCTGGGCCATTACTTAACCGTTTGACCGCCCATAGCCAGTCACCCCAACCGTTACTATCTCTTTTGGCCTATAAAAGAATGTGTTGGGACCCCATTCCAAAAAAGAAGCATGAGAGCATAGAAACTCTGCCCATTTCCGTATTCCCCCTTTGCCTCAATATTCGGCAACCACATTGTGAGTTTGGGTAGTTGGTGCATTGTGAAGAGGAGCCCGGGACTGAGTTTGAGGAGCAATGTCGATCTCATGTTGTAAGTGGATTTTGTGAGAATAATATAAAGAAGTACTTTTTCCGTCCCACCAAATGATGTCTTAAAATTCTATGATTTGTTTACATTTCTTGTTTATGATGTATAACCCACCAATCCATATGTAGAATGCATGCTTGTAGTTTCTTTTTTATCTTATGGTGAATGCAGGACAGCCTTGGAAGGAGACTTGCAGTCAAGAAACAACCAAGCACAAAGGGATCGACACTGAACGTGGAGTTTAAGGTATGCCTACCAGATTCCTATATTTTTTCTTTTACATATGATTGTGGGGTAATGTTGGGACAGTTGATAAAAAGTAGGATACTTTAGACGGTAATCTTTGCYTGCACTTTAGAACCTTGGTGTAGTCTATAGAGGGGTTTTCCCACTATAGCAACAAAGGAATCATAATCAAGTACTCTGCAAATTATTACCCTCAGGGAAACGGTGTGGCAGAATCAACTAAGAAAAACCTGGTAAGGATATTAAAGAATATGGTTACAGATAACCAAAGAAATTGGCATAACCAAATTCATAATTCCCTATGGGACGATAGGGTCACACCCAAAAAAGCCATAGGAAATTCCCCATACTTTTTGGTCTACGGGCAAGAAGCCATCCTCCCAAATGGGCTCTATCTGCCATCTCTTCAATTGGCCCAAGACTCCAACGAGGAACCCTCATTGGCCATGCAACAAAGAATCAAAACTCTACTCATGCTAGAATAAGAGAGAGAAAAGGATATGTCAAAATTCTTAGCTCATCAACAGATAGTGAAAATATGGTTCAATAAGAATAAAGCTAAAGAGAAGAATTTTGAAGTAGGAGACTTGGTCCTGAAATGGGACAGAGTGAATGAACCAAAAGGGAAAAATTCTAAGTTTCAGAACCTGTGGCTTGGACCTTTCCAGGTGGCTAAGAATATCAGGGCAGGCACTTATCGGTTGCAGAATCTAAAGGGGGGACCTGATGTTGTCCCAGTGACTGGCCAATCCATAAAACAATACTTCCAATAAATAAATAAATATGTGTGTGTGTGTGTGTGCGCTTTATGTTCTTTTGTTTATTTCTTTTCATTCTGTATTTTTGTGCTTTTGAAGGTATGTCTGGAAAAATGATGGTTAGCCTTAAAAAATCACACAAGGTAGCGAACTCTGTTTCTAACACACCGCTCACTTACAAACACCAGAAGCACTAGAAAAACCTGCGGTCACTTTGGGGAACCCTCTGTCTAACCCGAGCAAATTAATAGCTTCGAACAAATGTTAGAAATGTCTACTTTGTGGTTCGGTAATACCTCAAGAGAAATGAAGGAGGAACAAAGATTATGCATTCACCCAATAGAGGAGTGACACTGTCGACTGCCAACTCCCGAAACGTTTTTGACGATGAAAGTTTATGAAGATGATGACCTGCCAAGAAGTTGCGCACCTGAACCTTCCCCCGATCACCAATCCTCGATATTATCGGTGTCGAAAGTTTTATCAGGAGGATATCAATATAAGTATACACTCAAATAGTAGTTGATCCTTGATGTATACGCCGGAGTGATGTGACGTGACGAGACATTTTAACCCCTGAATGTGTTAGGTAAGCCACATTCAAAGTTATTAGTTAATTCATGGATCGTGCATTAGTTACTAATTCATGCATGAATCAAAAGGAACCATTAAACCCGTCGATACAATGCATCTTCCTCCGCGCCTCCGTCGTCAACCAGTTAAGATTGATCTACAAAAATCTGATAGTAGTTTATTTTGAATCTGCATTCATTACTCGTATTAACTAATTGATATGACTAATAGTACCTCTCCAGTTATATCATTTTCGAGTCATTGTGTATGATCCTATTCTACACAGCAAGAAATTCAGAACAAACAGAAGAGTGAAGCTAACAGTCTGGAGGAAACATCCAAAGTTCAGTGAGTATTAAACAATTATCTTAGGAATCATTATAGGTATGTATCTACTAGTGGTGTTTTTACACTCCATTTTATATGTTCTCACCCAACGTTGCTCTGTATACATGTTTAAAGGGCAGTTTTAATTGTAGGGACAATGCCTCTGAAGAATCCCTCCACCATAAAATCACCAAGAGCATTGAAGCTACAAGAATCAGAAGCAGGAGAGGGATCCTCCCAAGCAGTTGCAAGACATGGTGGCAAACTGGTCTCCAATGTTCCCTTGCATTAAGCTCCTAAAGTGGTGTTGGTTGTGGGGCTTGATTATCTTCCTGATTTAGAGGTCTTTTACTTTCAGTCGTGTTTATACCCCATGAAGTATTTACACCCCATAAGTATGTACACTCTTCCACGCGAGGGAGTGCAGAGGGGGGGTCTAGGGGCAGCGTCATAATTTAGTGGTAGAGCCTACCCCTTCATGCATGCCCTAGGTAGATCATGGTTGCATTTTGGTGTCCATGTCGTCGTTAATGACTATAGTCTCGGGAGTCCTGGTTAGTCTTATCCTGATTATGAGCTTGAGCCTCATTTGCATGATTCATAATCACTCTTGACCTCACCCTCGAGACTCCCAAATAATGACGGATCTTCTTTTAAGCCCTTTTCAGACCCTTTAAACATGAAAATATTGCCGAGCGATCTTGTTTCCTTTCATGCTCACCAAATTAAAATCTAAGGGCACGTCTGTCCAGCGGTAGTTTACCCCTTTTTTGATCTGAACGGTCAATTGTATGAACAAAGGTATACTCTAGAAGCTTCGGTTCGCTAGAAGAGTATTCTCACGTATAATTTTAACCCTTTTTCGGGCCTGAGGGACTAAATTTACAAAAAAGGAACCCCCCATGGAGTCCATAGTTAAGCTCTTTTCAAACTCCCTGAAATTGAAAAGATGGTCGAGTGACCTTGTTTCTTCACACTCGTTAAATTGGTCCAGAAGAACATTCTTTACAGAGTCCATAGTTAAACTCTTTTCAGACTCCTTAAATATGAAAATATTTCCAAGTAATCTTGTCTTTGTCACACTCGTTAAAATGGTTTTGAATAGACGTATTTTCGGTGCTAGTTTACCCCTTTTTCGAACCAACTAGACTACCTTCGAAAAAGGTACCCCAATGGAGTCTCCTTTTATGCTTTTTTAGACTCCCTAAAAATGAAAAATCATCGAGCTTACCTTCTCTAGGCTCGTTAAAATTACATCCAAGGATGTTATCATTGTGTCTTATTAATCGCATTTGCATTCCTGCGTCTTTGAACGAATGTCGGCTCCATGTTGCCCTCAACTGAACCATCTGAAGCATGCCTTATAACGCAAGCCTTGTAGCACTTTTCCTTTGAGTCTTGACACCTTGACCCCTGGAGGAATTTTCCCGAGTGTCCTTTTCCTGCATATGTCTCCTTACTCTGAGCATCAGTGTGTTCCTTGCGCTTGGAACTAGTATATCTGTGACACTCGCTCCTCCTTTGTAACGTAGGATTCTTTTATTCTTTTTCAAGCTTCCCAAATTATTGAAAAGGACAAAACAATCAAATATACCCCAAAAAGAGGAAGGGAAAAGTATTTTATTTATGTTATCAGCACAATGAGTCGCCGATGGACAAAGCACATCCTTTTGTTTGTTCATCAAGCTATAGGATTCAATATGACCTTAGGAAGTTGTTCTCGCTACAAAGAGATGTGTCATCCTCTGTTTGGTTATCCTTCCAAACATATGGAGAGTTCGCGTTGCCTCCTGCATCATGAACTTGTGTCATTGCAATGTTGCCTGAGTCTCATCTTTTGTCGTGCTTTCATCCAAGGGAAGTTTTACTAAACTTGAGTCAGACCTTTTGTAGTTTGTCTCTTGTTCTCATGCTCGGCCACCCCAAAAGAACAATCAAGTCCTTGTTTGAAATCAATGAAGTTCTTTGCCTGATCATCGAGATCCTCTTGTATGTTCCTGGCCAGCCGTCGAAGACCTCTAGGTAGTGAAGTCGTACATTGATATTACACTCCTACCCGAGTTTGAATATTTTGAATTTGTTGCTCGAGCTCTGAAGACCTCATCTCCAGCCATCAGGCATCTTTGGCTTCTTGAAGATGGATACTATACGTGTATATATTTTGATTTTGAGATGTATATCTGTTGTGTACTGTTTGCGGCTACACTTTATATAGTTATATGACATGGATCTACAGTGTATTTGATTGGCAGCCATGATTTTATTTCATCCTRAGCATGGGTATGCCCGCCTTGGTGAGACAAATTGTCATTTTGCAGAAGGCACATCCTGAACTCCGGTCCCTGGGATCACTCGCTCTGTACATGGGTGAAGATTTGTAATGTATTAAGGCCATCAGATACTCTTTTGACCTCACACCTTAGGGGGCATCTGTTATAACCCTAAACTGCACCAGACATGCATACTTGTCATCAGGCCATCTAACTTGCTATCTTTGCCAAGCCATCACTAAACAACTCTTCTAAAAACCATTGTTTTGAAGGTGTATGTGCTCTGCACCCCTATTGCCCGTGTACATACGCTTGCTGCACCACTACGACTTGCATACACTCACAAAAAATAGCAAAAAATGAAAATTGAAAATGGATACGGGTTTCTGGGCCATTACTTAACCGTTTGACCGCCCATATCCAGTCACCCCAACCGTTACTATCTCTTTTGGCCTATAAAATAAGGTGTTGGGACCCCATTCCAAAAATGAAGCACGAGAGCATAGAAACTCTGCCCATTTCCGTATTCCCCCTTTGCCTCAATATTCGGAAACCACATTGTGAGTTTGGGTAGTTGGTGCATTGTGAAGAGGAGCCCAGGACCGAGTTCGAGGAGCAGTGTCGGTCTCATGTTGTAAGTGGATTTTGTGAGATTAATATAAAGAAGTACTTTTTCCGTCCCACCAAATGACGTCTTAAAATTCTATGATTTGTTTACATTTCTTGTTTATGATGTATAACCCACCAATCCATATGTAGAATGCATGCTTGTAGTTTCTTTTTTTTCTTTTGGTGAATGCAGGACAACCTTGGAAGGAGACTTGCAGTCAGGAAACAACCAAGCACAAAGGGATCGACACTGAACGTGGAGTTTAAGGTATGCCTACCGGATTCCTATATTTTTTCTTTTACGTATGATTGTGGGGTAATGTTGGGACAGTTGATCAAAAGTAGGAGACTTTATACGGTTAGCTCTGCCTGCACTTTAGAACCTTGGTGTAGTCTGTAGAGGGGTTTTCCCACTATAGCAACAAAGGAATCATAATCAAGTACTCTGCAAATTATTACCCTCAAGGAAACGGTGTGGCGAAATCAACTAAGAAAGACCTGGTAAGGATATTAAAGAATATGGTTACAGATAACCAAAAATTCTATGATTTGTTTTACATTGTTTATGATGTATAACCCACCAATCCATATGTAGAATGCATGCTTGTAGTTTCTTTTTTTCTTTTGGTGAATGCAGTGACAACTTGGAAGGAGACTTGCATTCAGGAAACAACCAAGCACAAGGGATCGACCGAACGCGGAGTTTAAGGTATGCTTACCATATCCCTATACCTTGTCTTTTATGTATGATTGTTGGGTAATGTCGGGATAGTTGATCAAAAGTAGGAGACTTTATACGGCTAGCTCTACCGCATGCACTTTAGAACCTTGGTGTAGTCTCTGTAGAGGGGTTTTCCCACTATAGCAACAAAGGAATCATAATCAAGTACTCAACAAATTATTACCCTCAAGGAAATCCAAGGTGGCTTAAATCAACTAAGAAAGACTCCTGTAAGGATATTAAAGAATATGGTTACAAGATAACCAAATAAATTGCACATCCGCCCATAATTCTCTATGGGACGACAGGGTCACACCTAAGTAATCCATAGGAAATTCCCATACTTTTGGTCTACGGGCAAGAGCCATCCTCCCAAATGGGATCTATCTCCCATCTCTCAATTGGCCCAAGACTCCAACGAGGAACCCTCATCGGGCCATGCAACAAAGAATCAAAACTCTACTCATGCTAGAAGAAGAGAGAGAAAGGCTAAGTCAAAATTCTTAGCTCATCAACGTGATAGTGAAAATATGGTTCAATAAGAATAAAGCTAAAGAAGAATTTTGAAGTAGGAGACTTGGTCCCGAAATGGGAGAGAGCGAATGAAACTGTAAGGGAAACATTCTAAGTTTCAACTCGTGGCTTTGACCTTTCCGTGTGGCTAAGAATATCTATGTGCACTTATCTACAGGACCCAAAGGGGGGACCTGATGTTGTCCCAGTGACTGGCCAATCCATAAAACAATACTTCCAATAGATAAATAAATATGTGTGTGTGTGTGTGATTTATGTTCTTCTTTTGTTTATTTCTTTTTGTTCTGTATTTTTGTTCTTTTGAAGGTATGTCTGGAAAAATGATGGTTAGCCTTAAAAAATCACACAAGGTAGCGAACTCTGTTTCTAACACACCGCTCACTTACAAACACCAGAAGCACTGAAAAAACCTGCGGTCACTTTGGGGAACCCTCTGTCTAACCCGAGCAAATTAATAGCTTCGAACAAATGTTAGAAATGTCTACTTTGTGGTTCGGTAATACCTCAAGAGAAATGAAGGAGGAACAAAGATTCTGCATTCACCCAATGAATCGCCATTTGTTGAGCACTCAACACACCCTAAAAAAGTCTATGACCATTTCCTTTTTGGGTACCACTCGATCCTTTGCATTGTATGTTTTCACATCAGTATGAAACCAATGCCTTTGCTTATCTTTTATGTTTCATGATTGAATTGATTAAAGTTTTCTTGAACATACAACAAAGAATCATCTTAACTCTGAAAGGGACTTAACAACTACTCAAGGAATTGGTGATCTAAATCTTTCCCCAATTCGCTTAGGAAGTTCAGCATCGGTAGAAGTAAAAGGTGAAGGAAATCACTTGAGAATTAAAAATAGCCGAGCACCAATATTCATCGGTGTCGGCCGATGAAAGCCTTTCTTTTCTGTGAATAAGCCTCGGCAGTGATTTTGTCGAAGACCGATCCATTCAGCTTCGGTAGAAAAATATAATAGTAAGCACCATGCAAATAGAGGAGTGACACCGCCACTGCCAACTCCCGAAACGTTTTTGACGATGAAAGTTTATGAAGATGATGACCTGCCGAGAAGTTGTGCACCTGAACCTTCCCCCGAACACCAATCATATATATCATCGGTGTCGGAAGTTTTATCAGGAGGATATCAATATAAGTATACACTCAAATAGTATTTGATCCCCGATCTATACGCCGGAGTGATGTGACGTGACGAGACATTTTAACCCCTGAATGTGTTAGGTAAGCCACATTCAAAGTTATTAGTTAATTCATGGATCGTGCATTAGTTACTAATTCGTGCGTGAATCAAAAGGAACTGTTAAACCCATCAGTACAATGCATCTTCCTCCGCGCCTCCGTCGTCAACCAGTTAAGATTGATCTACATAAATCTGATAGTAGTTTATTTTGAATCTGCATTCATTACTCATATTAACTAATTGATATGACTAATAGTACCTCTCCAATTATATCCTTTTCGAGTCATTGTGTATGATCCTATTCTACGCAGCAAGAAATTCAGAACAAACAGAAGAGTGAAGCTAACAGTCTGGAGGGAACATCCAAAGTTCAGTGAGTATTGAACAATTATCTTAGCAATCATTACAGGTATGTATCTACTAGTGGTGTTTTTACACTCCATTTTATATGTTCTCACCCAACGTTTCTCTGTATACATGTTTAAAGGGCAGTTTTAATTGCAGGGACAATGCCTCTGAAGAATCCCTCCACCAGAAAATCACCAAGAGCGTTGAAGCTACAAGAATCAAAAGCAGGAGAGGGATCCTCCCCAGCAGTTGCAAGACATGGTGGCAAGTCGGTCTCCGATGTTCCCTTGCATTGAGCTCCTAAAGTGGTGTTGGTTGTGGAGCCTGATTATCTTCCTAATTTAGAGGTCTTTTACTTTCAGCCGTGTTTATACCCCATGAAGTATTTACTCCCCAGAAGTATCTGATGAACCGGAAACCGAAGCAGGTCTGAATGATGAACCTCCGCAAAAGGAAATCGGCAATTATGCGGCTGAAGAACAAGTAAGTAACGAGTCTATACCCGACACCTCTATTCTACCCAATATTCAAATCCCCGACAAGCGACAAGTAGAGGTCGGATATACAAGGCAAAGCGAGTAAGTTCGAGAGCCCACTCTTGAACAAATATACACTACTGGTAGCCTGGGAAACAACCTCACATGGGGCAATCAACAGATACCAGAACCGGTAGACGAAGTAGTAGACATCTATGCGATCTCCTACGATCAAAAGAGAAAGGCCATCGTTCAAAGGACTGCAAAGAAGAGAAGGATCACTTTGGATCACTCCATCTTTGTTACTACAAAGCAGAACTTAATCAACACAACAGACGCTCATACATCTGAACTGATCAGTGTGGGAAAATCCCTCTTGGATGTCGCCCAAGATAGAGCTAGGAGGGATGAAAAGGAACTAGCCGCCACCCTAAAGGAGCTCGAACACTTGCGCCATCTTTCCGAATACTATAAAGGTGCCATGTAGACCACGATGTATCTAAAGGGTGAGTTATCAGGAGTTTACAATGATTTCAAGAAGGAAAGACACCTGTTAACCGAGAACATAGTTGAGTTCCAAGAGGACACACTCATGGCACTCGCAACGTGCAAGGATATGGAGCGATGGAATCAAAGGGAGCAGCAAGCGGTAGAGAGACTCGAATATATTGAGGTAGTTCAACAGGGTCGAAATAAGGAAGAGCATGGCATTCGGCTGGTAGGAAAAAGTAGTCTCGACTGCATGAAGAGATCTGTCGAGTACTGGGCTAAGATGTCCCAGGACCCACACCGAGAAATCCAAGAGCAATGGACCAAGTGCCAGAAGGACTGGGATAAAATTAATAAAGTAATGAAAGATGTTGGGCTCCCCGAGTTCGGCACCCCCGATGAATTTATCGACCTGAGCAATGTGTTCAAGTTGTATGTTGAACAAGACTCGCTATGGACCAAGAGTGTGCAAATATAATAGATGCAAGGTCAGGGAAAGTGCAATAATTCACAGAACACTCAATCAGAGCTCGAACCATGCTACAGCAGTTGAACTCCAGTTTGGTAAAGTATCGGGTGCATGGAGTGGACATTAGAGGATTATATGCAGCTCTGATGGAGCAACACAGATTTCCATGGGCCCAAACTTGTGAAGATTTGTTCACCAATTGGTCTGAATATTAGAGAAGTCACCCTTTCCAAGAAGGATCTTGGGTCGACTGTTAAAGAAACTGTTAGAAGATAATGCCACGTGGCGATTTTTTTTTTGTTAAACTGCACTTAGCCGTTAATTTCAGTTAAACTTTATATTATAAATAAAGACATCAACCAATTAGTCAAGGGTCGATGGTTGTTGTAAGAACTCTTTCTTTTTCGTTGTTAAGAATTATTTTGAGACTGCTATGAATTGAGAAGTCCTTCTGGACCAAAGACAAGCTATTTTCATCAGATGTATGTGATTGGACTTGGAGAAGAACTACTTCCTATCCTGTTCCATGAAATGCAATTAATTATATTGTCAAGTTATCTGGTGCAATGTTTTGATTTTCTTTGCTTTAATGATGAAGATAAATCATTGTGTGATTATGTGATGAATGGTTATAGTAGATGAATTATTTTTCTTGTCATGATCTTGTTACATATGTGTTTTCTTTTTGATAGTTAATTTCTCAGACAGTAATTGGATGCTCATTTGGTTAATGTATTAGTACTAGGCCTATTGTATAGAATCATTATCTGCATGTTTGAGCAACGGGTTATCCCAAGCTCAACCTCTTACCCAATAGTTAAAAAGTAATCATGTTATTTGTCAAGTTGGTTTATACTGGCTTTCATCTCTCATACCAGCCCCACCACAAGAGAAAATACAAAGAAGAACATTCCTAACTGAAGGGAGAGCCTTCACAAGAAAACACAAGCCCATCGATAAATTGGTCGGATCGCAAGATCTGGAGAACCATTCCATCTTAAACGTTGCAGAGTCTAATTGGGCCTCGGTGGAGGGTTTCATTCCTACTGTTGAGTCAAGGGATTTAAGACCCATCAACAGGCCCATGCAATATGGGAGAATCCCAACATGAACCTGCAGTAGAAATTGGCAAGGCACAAGAAGCTCCAAAGCTCAGTGAGTGTGGTTGGGGCTGACCAGTCACAGGTGACTTGGATTTTGGCTGGATCCACATGTACGCCATGTTGATCAACGATGTATCCCAGGTAATGAACCTTTTCCATGCCGAAGGAGCATATTTCCAAGTTGGCATAGAGTTGTTGCTTCCGTAGGGTGTGCAGAACCTGCTAAATATGTTGTAAGTGTCCTACCCAAGTCTTGTTGTAAATGAGGACGTCATCCAGATAAACCACTAAAAAATTATTGGTGAATGGTCATAGGATATCGTCCATCATCCTCATGAAAGTGGTTGGAGCATTTCTCAAACCAAAGGGAATGACCAACCATTCAAAAAGACCTTCCTTTGACTTGAAGGTGGTCTTCCATACATCTGTATGTTCTATCGGGACTTGGTGGTAGCCAGACTTTAGATCAATCTTACTGAAGTATGTTTCCCCCGTGAGTTGATCAAGGAGGTCATCGATTCAGGGAATCGGGTACCAGTTTCTAACTGTGATTTTATTCAGGGCCTGGTAATCAATGCAGAGTCACCAGGTTCCATCTTTGTTCTGTACCAGCATGATTGGGCTCCCGCAAGGTGATGATTTGGGATGGATGCGGCCCTTTTGGAGCAGTTCTTGGATCTTCCACTTGATATCCTCATTCTCTAACAGAGAGCGGCGTTAGACTATCCCATTGGACAGCAATGCGTCGGGGGTCATATCGATGGGGTGTTTGACCTGACAATGCAGAGGTACCCTGGTAGGTGAGGAGAAGATATATCAGTATTCTTCCACGACCTTATCCACTTGATTCTGATGTGTGGAGAGTTCAATCGAGGAGACCCTGGATGTGGTTGCAATATTTTTCTCATTTTAAGAGAGAATCATGAAGAATACAAACTTCCCTGTCTGAGAGACGACCTTTCTGTATTTATTGGCAGAGATCAAGGAAATAACATTGGGTGGGATTTCCTCGGGTATCCTGTACAATTTCTTGTTCAAAGTAATAATAACACTGAGAGGCCTAGACTCATATACAGCATGACATTTCTGTAAATATGGTTGGCCCAAAAGAAAATTACAAACTTCGAGAGGGGAAACATCACACAATACCTTGTCTTTCAAGGGCTTGATGTCATATGACAGGCAGCATTTTTGGCTGACACGGATGTCGCTTCCTTAGCGGAGACATCTGATAGTGTAGGGTTGCAGGTGCAGTGTTGTCGACAGGGAGAGTCGCTTGACAACCTCTGTTGAGATGAGGTTCTTCTAGCTACCTCTATCAACGATGAAGTGCAGTGGGGCAACCTTCACCCACATCTGTGAATGAAAAAGGTGCTCGCCTTCCTCTGGCTCGTCTGGTTCACCGGACTGGAGCTTGGTGCTAGCAACGGTAGCACTGGGTTTTGTGTCTATGATCTATCTCCCCCTTTATAGTTCTAACTCATAGTTAGAACCCGCATTTGATTCAAAGGCTTTCACCTCATCCACCAACAACTACTTCAAGTGGCAATCAATAGTGTTATTCCAGCGGCACTTATGGAAGTCGCACCACTTCCTGGTATCTTTCTTTGTCTTTCCAATGTCCTTCTTTTCTTGCGTCCTGGACTGGTTTTCCTAAGGCCGTCCGTATTTTCTCTTTCCTTTTTTCTGCGGGTTGGGGACACCCTTTCCTAGCTTTTGCTGTGAGGGGTTCCTACACCCAAATTGTCACATCTTTTGTTTGATCTTCTGCTCGATTTTGACGACATATCGGTAGGTCACACCCAAGGATGAGATGTCCAAAAACTCCATTTCAGCCTGGATGTATCTATGCATACCACCACGATAATTGAACACCAGATGTCTCTCAAAATCTTTGATACCCAGCTTGGTGCGCAAGGTATGGAATATATTTGTGAACTCAAGCACCGGTTGGTCTCTTTCCTGCCGCAGCGTGGTCCATTTTGTGTACAGGTCGTCATAACTTCCAATAGGGTAGTATTGCTCCTTAATAGCATCCATGAAGGACTCCCATGTGACTGCAACTGTAAATTATGAGGGTTCCTATGTTTCCTTTTCCTCACAAAAAGTTTATCACCAATCATTGACATGGGGGATGGCTTTGAGGAGCGCAAAAGTAATATTTTCTCTATTCGAGAAGTTATGGATAGAGAAATACCCTTCTAACAGATTCAACCATTTATCTACCGCATTTGTGTCTATCTGACCTTCAAATATAGGAATATCGAATTTGATTTGTACCTTTAAGGGGGAGATGCCTCCATTTGAGGAAGATGTGTCACTTGTTGGTAGTCGCCGAAGGATTTGCGCAAAACTATCCATCATCTCATTCCTCTGTTGCGTGAGGGATTCCTCGAGCAAGATTTTGAAGGGATCTCCTGTCCCATCGTATTTATTTTCTTCTTCCATGAGAGGTCGTTTGAGCGTGCAAGAGATTTTTTCCTCAATAGAAATAAGCTCGAGACCCACTTCTTTGTACCCTGACCTCGTTGGGGACATGCATTAAGAACGACAAGGAGTAGACTGCTCTGATACCATTGATCCAGAATATATTTTCAGAACTAAATAAATATAGATTATTATCAAAATATGCTTAACACAGAATAACAGATATACAGTAAAACTGGTTTCTATTCAATAAGGAAATAAGCTAAAACTGTAAAATGCAGCGGAAACAAGCTTTCTAGAATGGTGGTGGCTTATCTTTGAGAAGAGATGTGACGGTTGCGCTCATTCACAATAACATGATTACAATGAGGCTCTGAAGGCCTTTTTACAATAAACAGGAATGTCAAAAACCATAGACATCCAAAAAGCCTAACCCTAGGAGATGAAGCGCCAAAAGTCATGTGGGCCTCGTTTGGGTAAGTTGGTACATCAACTTCCCGGAGTAGTAACTTTTTCATACGATCTTTGTTTTAGGTGCACGATAGTACGTTGGAAAGGTCTATCCAAGGGCTACACATTTTTTATCTATCTATTCAAAGTTGTTTTGACTGTGGTGAGCCATAAAAAACGTTGTTTAGGGCCTCAAAACGGCCCCACAAGTCAGGGACCCAAAAACTAGGGAAAAAACTGTCAAACTGGAAAACTGCCAAAATGAGATAGTTGGAATAGGTGGCAGGCCATCAACATCCATATGGATCATAAGATCCCAAGTATCATTCACCATTAAAAAATGATATTCTTCATTCATTGCTGCATCCCAATCTAGATGGCCATAAGATTCTACATATGTTTCTAGGTCATGGGTCTTTGAAGCTTGAGCCAAAAGATAGGAGGTTAGTTGCAAATAAGAATGTGCATGGCATTGATCAATAGGATCACTGGAAATACCACCAATTTCTTCTCATGTTGTATGAACCCATCTAGCACATTGTGGTTTTCATGTAGATTCATGTTCAATGGACTCAGCTAGAGGAGGGTGAGTAGGTGGAGCTATATTATTATCCACAATGTCCTCATTTATAGAAGAAGAAACTAGAATAGGGCCATTAGAAAAAAAAAATCTAGGAATAGAAGATGGAATACTTATCGACGATGTCTCATGAGTCAAAGATGGCACAAACACTAAACTAGGCATGTAGGAAAAGAGAGACCTTCATCAAACTTGACATATCGTCTAATAATAATTTCTATTAAATTATGTTGAAGAAGTCTATAATCTTTTACATCTTCAAAGTATCAAACAAAAATGCAGTTATCACTCTTATGTTGTAATGCTTTCCTTTTCTCATCAAGAATGTGAGCTCATGTTTTACTACCAAACATAGAAAAGTGGATTACATATAGTTTAATGTTACTCCATGTTTATATCCACACACGTGGAACACCTTAATCCAACCACTCACACACAGAGAACAAAGATTATTACACTAGTGTTTATGTAGTTAAAACTCTCAAATAGAGAAATAGTGCACAACCCCAACCAACATGACCACTTGAGGAAATATATTAATGCAAAAATAAAAATTACATGAATATCTCTCAAGACCGATCATAAGCAAATGACCCTCCATTTATATTTAAATATAAATCATGGATAAAATAGGCCTTAATCCATAGATCGTGTCATTTATATCAAGGAGAAGATGAACTTTCATTCACTTTAGTCAAAACCATAATCATGACAATTGGATTAGTTACTTACGAAAGCAAACTAAAGAAACTTACCATAAGACACATTTGACCAAGTTGAACTTAACTAAATCCTAAGTCTCTAAATATCCTAACACTAAGATCTGATAATGGAGGAGAGTATGCCTCCAAAGAGTTTGATTCCTTTTGCAGAGAAGCAATGATTAAGAGAGAGTTGATAATGCCTTACAACCCACAATAAAATGGTGTCATTGAAAGGAAGAACGGGTCTATTGTTGAGATATCAAAGGCTATGGTTCATGACCTAGATATGCCTATGTTCCTTTGGAAAAAAAGAATGAAATACAATTGTCTACATATTTAATATATGTCCTCACATGATATTGAAGGAAAAAACACCAAAGGAATATTTCACTAGTGAGAAAGCCCAAGTATCACACTTCCATGTTTTTGGTTGTCTTGTATATATTCATATCAGTGAGGAGAAAATAAATAAATTAGAACCCTCCAATTTGAAGGGTTATTTTTTTGGATAAAATGAGTCCTCCAAGGCTCACAAAGTCTACATTATATCATAGAAGAAAACAGTAGTGAGATAAGATGTGAATTTTGATGAGGATGCATGGTCATGAAGGTCTCAAGCCTCCAACAAGTTGAGGAGGAAAAAACAATAGTTGTCCCAAATTAATCACTAGAAAATTAAAATTTTTAGACTTGGCAAGGTTCTGAAGGTGGAATCGATGCTTTGAAATCCTAGGTGGCTTACCAAAACGGTACAAGTTGTACAATAACAAGTTGGAGTTACAAAGATTTATTTTTGGGTGAATCATCCTCCTAAAACAAAATGAATTATGTTTCATTAATGTCTTCCATCATCGATGCAAATCCTTCTAGTTAAGGGGAGGTGGTAGGTGAGTAGGTATGGTAGGGTATCATGGTGGAGTATAACTCCATCAAAAATAATAATTGGGATATTGTGTAGAGACTGGTGCGGACGTCATTGATTGATTCCAAGTGGTCGTTTAAGGTGAATCATGTAGCATATGGTAGCATGGAGAAGTATAAGGCTCAATTCATAGTGAGAGGATTCTCCTAGAGAGAGGCAGTTGACTATCCTGAATACCCTAACTTTGAGGGAGGTTTGGTTGGATTTAGTCATGGGAAAACCCAAGTCAAGTTTAAGGGGGGAATGTTAGGTTAAACTTGACTCGATGAAAGAGTCAAATTTGTTAGGTCAACAATGGTGGCTTCAGGCACATGGTTTTGGTAGCCCATGGTTTTAGGGTCTATGGATTACATGTAATGAAATCCTTTAAAAGGATGGTGATACTCCATTGTAATGCAACGGGATTTGAGCGATGAAGGCTCACTTGGTCGGGACTAGGACGCTGGCCAGCTTGGTCGGGTTTGGCCAAGGGGAATAATAGATCTATTATTGGTTGTTTTTTCCCGTAATATTTTTCCAAGATAAATATTGTGTGATTTATATGTCCATGTTGCTATGTTCTTGGTATTTTTATCTCTCTTGCATTTTAATTTCCTAACAACACTAATTTGTAATAATCCTTTTGAAATTGCATGATTTATTTTAAAATAAAACCATTATTGAGTATTTTTCTTAACCAACCACGAGTATGCATCGGGGACTAGAGTGGTAGTGATATCCCCACACCTCCTAACCATAGGGGTGTAGGAATAAGTTTCATGTAGAGAGTTTTTGCACACCCTACTTTCCTCATTTCATTGAGCTTGAGTCCTACTCAGGGAGAATACATGTGAAGGTGGTTGCATTAGTCGGGTCGAAAATCGACCCTTGGGTGCAATTTCCTCTCCTCTTTGATTGAAAATTGGATTGTGGAATTCAGTAGCATTCACTAGATCAACACTTTGACTTTAGTAAGCTAAGGACTACATGTATTTGTTATCATGTTTAAATTGTGCATTGTTGGTTTATAGTGATTAAATTATGAAGTTGGTGTATGCATTATGGAATCTTAACATGCCTTCCTTATGATTATTTATTTTTTGGGTTTATACTCTGATGATTAGAATTACTTAACTATGTTATAGTATTGAATAAAACAAAATTTGTTGTTCAAGTAACACCCACTTGGTTTATTACAAAGTGGTATTAGAGCCCCATAATTCCACAATTGGGAGCCTCTGGGGATATTAAAATATCAATGAATTCACTATTTGCAATGATTGACCTTGGAACCTAAGATATTGAGGTACTCATAAGTGAAGACTTGAAGTAATGATATTTATTATTGTTTGAATGGCATTGCATTAACTAACTAATTGTTGCATGCTAATCATGTTTGTTTCTTTTTTATTGTCTTTTGAATTCCAATTAATATTTATTAGTTGGTTAGTGTAGGATTAAGAGTTGTAAATATTGATCTACATTTTTTCCATTGAATTTATTTAGTGTAGAATTAGTAATTGATTGTGAGTTTCCTTTCTTAGAAGTATTTACATTCTTGGAGCCTCAAGGGTTAGCTCAAGTAGTCATGGTCCAAATGTGATATCTCTCCTGCAAAGTTGGGGAAGTCATGGATTCAACTCTCTTGATCCCCTCGGGATTAGGCTCCATAATTAGAGTTGATGTTTTATCTGATTTACCATCCATAAATTGTGGGGAAGTACTCGGAGGGTTTTTGTCGAAGTATTTTCCTTGGAAAACAAAAAGGTATTTACATTCTTGTTTTGTAACTAATTACCTTATCATTCAATTTTGCATTAGTTTTAATTCATTTGAATTTTTCTCTATATATCCTGCTTCAGAAAGGTAGTGGCTATCACTCTATCACTGACAACTCTATATAGCTTGCCTCGGAAAGGTAGTGGCTAAGTAAGAATGTGGCTTTAGGAGTCTTGTACTATGTTCAAGTTGTAAGTGTATCTCTCACAAAACTTTTGGTTTCTTCAAAGCACTCACTACTTTGGGAAGGGCTCGCTTCCTCACTTTGTCATGTTTCCCCTTGATTCTTCAACCAAATAAAACTTGCATGTTTTCTATAATCATATGCACAATAATCAAATACTCTTTGAGAATTAAATTCTTCTTCCACAATTAGAGTATCATAAATAAGATGTCCTTTTGTGATGTTGTGAAAATCAAGTAGAGGAATGAACAATGTGAAACCCCAAACATTCTAGTTTAAAAATTCTACGGGCAAGAATGTCTTTTATGAGGGCATACCAACAAGCCCCATGTTCCTTTAACAATTGTAAAGTTTCTCTTATTGGGTATGTTTTGGTGTGGTTGATGTGTTAAATTGCACATCCATATCCAAAACATCTTTAGACTTTTGCCAAAAACAAATTCATTCTTATGTAGAGTGGGTAGACAACTATGATTCAATGGTTTACATAAGAAAAGTATGAAAACTTCTCGTTTCCATATCTGTGAATGTAATTACGCTTGGTGAAGGTATTTCCCTAGACTAGGAACAAAATGGAACCCAACAACCAAGTGAATCACTCTGACTAAGACGTCCAACCAATGAAAATTCAACCAAGGGGAATGAAGTCGACTTATCCAATGTAAAGTTGACCAAGTGAGAGATCCCAACCAACTAGGTAAGAGAGATCAACCAAGAAAAGAGAGAATTCAACCGGGTAAAGAGAAATTGACCAGGCAAAGAGAGAATTCGACCAAGTAAGAATCAATTACAATGTATGTCTCATACAGCTGCTATACATCCATGTATGGTTGTATGCATCCTATACTCTACAATTAATGGTCATACGGCCTCCTGGAAGGTGGAAATGGAGCGTGGAAGAAACAAAATGCCCAGGAAAATAAGAATTTGACCTTGTTGGAAATACTAAAACAACTGAGAGGGGGGGGTGAATCAGTTGTTTATATGCTTAAACAATTTTATACCTTTTAAATAATTATTAAGATTTCTTCATGTGTCATCTACCAACATACAACATATGGATAGTAAGAGTAAAGATCATCAGTCACACATAAAATACACACA
>SNQJ01S0014696.1:82661-118293 GCA_010110895.2 Picea sitchensis
TGCGCGTTTTCTTCAAGGCTGTTCCTCCTGAGCTTTTACTTCCAAATCCCCACGGGGTTTTATCCTTCTTATCCTACTGTCTCTACTGTTGCCATTAATGACAACAACCATCACTGCATTCTATCCACTGAATTTGCCAACAAGGAGGAATTATGGTGTACGGATGTGGGAATGAGGAATTACACATCCAATGAGTAAAATGTAGTCCACACTAATAACGTACGGCTCGTAGGTGAGTTTAATCAACCCAACCATCAATTAACTTTCAGTGTTGGGAGATTGTATAGCCCTCAAGAGAGTGTAAATCCTATGGGAAGTGTAAATACACCAACCATAAAATTAATTTCAGCTCAGGGAAAGAAATGACAACCTATAGGAGAAATAATTACACCAATATCCATAAAAAAGCCAAATTAGCAACTACCTATAGAAATGCAGCGGATCTATAATATAAACCATTGATCTTAGAGGAGGTTCACTAGTTTTTGGATTTCCTCATTTGCTAATGGAGAATGAAATTCTAAGTGCACTTGACACAGCTCAAACTAGAAATAGGTTCTCACACCATCAAGAAGACAAAGGCAACAATAAAATACATAGGACTTCTTCCAGTCACTCGCATACTGAATCCAACACAAAATTTAACATCAATAAAAACATATATTTTATCATAACAATCCATTGAATGCAACTCTAAATGAAAATCCATCACACAATGATAAAATAACACACATAATTAGACACAAGATTTGACCTTGGAAACCCAAATGGGAAAACCATCTTCAAATGGTTGTTCAATTTTCATTTCACCAATCTCTAGTTACAATGTTGTTTGTGCTCTTTGTGCACCTTGACCTTGTTGGCCAAAAAACCCATTGGGAATGAAAGTAAAGGAATAAATAGGGAGAGTTGGGGCAATGGAAAGGACAAAGGGAATGACCTTTCATTTCCTATTCCTCGGTCTTTTCTCTCCTGTTTTATTTTTTTCATTTAATTCTTTGTTTTTCTTTCATTTTTTCTTATTCCACTTTTACATTTACATTGGCTTTCATAATTTATCTAGCCTCCATTAATTTTATAATTTAACCTACAGTTACCAAGTCTTAAAACCATTCACTTGTTCGGATCCGTTTCATATTAGTTTAGGGGGCACATGCCTCGGCCTTGGAACCAATAACATTGTGGAGTGGAGTGCAATCTTCAAACTTCTTTATGAATCCATTGCTCTCAACATTCACAAATTAGTTGTAAAATTGGATCCACAATCAGTGGTGTCAAGTGAATAATGTCTATCATGTTAGAAATCCTATGTTTCTCAAGAAGTATCTAAGGGTGTGGCTTCTTGAACGTCAGTTTGAGTTCATTACTTATGTTCGTGTTGTAAGAAGTTTAAACACATTGGTTGATTCATTGGCTAACTATGTGTTGGAATGGCATATATTGCATTAAAAAGATATCAATACAAGCATGCATTTACCATACTCATGGAAGATAAATACGCATCATCCATGTCTCTCTCTCTCTCTCTCTCTCTCTCTCTCTCTCTCTCTCTCTCTCTCTCGCCCATAGTGATATAGTATCAAAATATCCAATCTATATATCCATAGAATCTAAGTAGGAGAGACCCTAGGACTAATCCTATGGGATCTGCCCATGTGTCTCATGGTATCACATGATTGCAATGGCTACCTGCCTCAAAGTTCTCACAAAAGTATGTGGTACTCCCACCACTTGGCACTATAACCCTTAGGACACGTCAGTGAATGGCATAATGGGTACACTCATTGTGAACCCCTTCAAGTTCCTTCATACCTTGCAAAGGTTTTCCATGGAATTCACCTCCTCCTCCTCAACATCTAGTTTTTTCTCTTCCCTAACATCTATGTCATGCATAAATATTGTCAATGTCATTGCATACCAAAAACATATAATATTTTCAAAAATCCAAAAAAAATTATAAAACCAAAAAACTTAAAAACATTTGTTCTTTCTTACCAATGTCACCACATTGTGATCCAGGAGGTAGTACAAGATCTAGATCATGATATAATTCTATACCATCATATGGATAGTCCTCAGTCGCCACGATCTACTCATCCCACCAATTGAATAAATCCTAGACAAAATTACTCATAGGAAAGTCGCCTCCAAGGTGATCCATGTAGTCTATCCACCTCCACATCTTGGTCTCTATCATTTGCATAACATCATAACACACATGCATTATCCATGTCAAGGAACATAATATTCCCAAGGATATCCTTTCATATCAGTTTGAGTGCAAGGTTCACGCACCCCTGGTGGCATCTTAGATAATAAGCATATTTAAGAATCAAATAGTGGCTAAGTGATAAGGGGATTATGCCCTGGTGAACAAGATGTTTTGGAGGTATAAGGTTCTAGGCGAAGCTTTCCAATATTTTGATTCTCAGTTGTTTGGACATAATATAGTGAGTTGATAAAGAAGCCAAGGTTTATCCCATTCCGCTCCAGATGCAATACAAGTGAGTCGGTACGGATATTGCATCAACATAGTGGAAAGTACTAAAACCCTAGGCGAAGTGCATATAGTTACATTGTGCAACTAATAGAATTTGATTTATTTACATCTTGACATGTAGGTTAGAAAAAAGAGAGGACATTTCAATATAGAGAGGTGTAGAGATGAGCTTAATATATATACTATATTTAATAGAATTATGATTAATTTGCATATAATTTAGATTATATTTGATTTATTGTTTATTTAATAAAGCATCTATGAAACAGCCTCCCCTATACTTAAAGTAGAATTTAACCTAAGTAAGTACTCCCATAAAATCCTAGCCATATGAGTTTGTGCATGCCTTGTTCCTTAATAGTATTTCCAGTGTGATGAACCTTGTGTTGGCACAGGGGCAGACCCAAGGTTCAACGCTTCAACAGCGCACCAACAAAACCCTAACTACCAACCCTTTCGGCAACACCTACGAAGCAGATGAAGTCTCACCCAAGGTAGAGGTAGGGGGGTTGTAGGACTCAGGTGTCTACAACCAAGATGGGACACAGATCTATGATTACAACACTTAACATAGCACTTAGACAACAATATGAATTAGTTCTTGAACCTCATTCACATTGCAGATCAAATCCTTATTACAGATCAACGCAGTAACAATACAGAACAAGTACTTTCAATCACTTAGCACATAGCCTTAGCTCAGATCTAACATTCAGATACCATTAAGCACTAAGAAACAACATTAGATGCATTCATCATACATTATAACAACAGCACTAAGCAGATAAACACATAAGCAACATCGCACAAAGCACATCAAGACACAGGATATACGTGGTTCACCCCAGTGTGGAGCTACGTCCACCAACTTCTTCTTCTTCTTCTTGTTTATTAGTCATCAATCTTCTTACATTCATCCGCTCCTATGGACAAAGCCACAGAGCCAAACTTCACACCAGACAGGTGATATGCACACAGCGCACTAGATCTACCTTCCCCAAAACCAGGTGAAGGAACAAATCCAACTCCTTATCAGCACGAAGCCTTACATAGTCTGTATGCACAAAGCACTTACAACATATCATGCACATAGCCAACCACTAGGCCTATTACATCACTTAGCTACTTATTTATAAATTTAAAAAAATGCCTAAACATGGGTCGACATCCCATAACCCATTACATAACCCTAGTAAACCCCTTGATGGGTCCCCAATCCCGCAAAACAAGCGAGATCCCGTGATCTTAGCTCCGTCTGGGCACTCCATCTTCGACCAACCTGTTGAAGTCCCAAAAGTGGTCAAACACGACCAATGTTTGCTCAAAACTTGGTGAAGGTCCAACAGGCCCCCAACACTCACCTGTGATTCATCCCGAGTCACTCATATTTGGGCAGTGCTTCTTCGAAGGCCTCGAGCTTAGCTAGAGTTACCTCGACTTGTTGCTTCGCCAAAGATTTCTGCTCGGAAAACTCCTAAATAACTTGTTCTATGATAGGCCCTTCCAGGCATTGTTCTATTGTCATGACCATTTGGTCCATCTGTGAGCCTTGTCCTTCAATATCTTCAAAAATCATGCAGGCTTCATCCTTCACTGGTTGTAGCCGATGTTTAACCTCCATGACTCTGCTCTAGATGGCAGTAACATGTTGCTGGACTGCACACTGCTCCTGTGATCTCTTAATTTTCTCAACTGCAGTGAGTAGCTTCAGCTGCGCTTACACGGTGGATGAATGTTGCTTCGCCTCCTAGAGTTGTGCTTCATGTTTCCTCAGCTCCGGGTCTTCTGCAAGGTGCTCGTAGGTCTGCGCACTTTGATCACTCATTTGCTTACACTCTGAGGCGAGTACCATGATTCTTTCTATTGCGTTCTTGGCCATTTCTTCCTTTTGATCGTGCACTTCTTGTGGAGTGCTCGGCACTGCTTGGATCTCTAGCTCCATTACTCTCGCTTGAAGTTGTTGAATGGCCTCAGTGAGCTTCCCCACTTGTATCTTGACTGAATCTGGTTCCCCCTGTGCCAAGCCCGACATAGAGCGAAGTGCTTTAGTTACTGCCTTTGTGACCACAGTCTGTTCTGTGAGTAGCTGGTCTTTTTCTTTCTGTATCTTTGCATTGTCCTCCTTGAACATCGCCCAAATTTCATCTTTCTCCTTCTACGCAACTCGAAGTTACTCTAAGACCTCCTCCTTTTCTTTCTTCAAGGCTTCTATAGTCTTCTCCTTTTCTTCTTGGAATCGACAAATTCAAGCCTTTGTTGTATCTGCTAGCCTTCGTAATTGGGCAGGGTCATCCCCCAATTCAGTAATCTTCGATGAAGAGGGCGCAGTAGGTACTACGCGTCTTGAATAGATGGTTTGTTGTATCTCCTTCAGCTCCTTCTCGATTATGTCATACATCATCTCCTACTTTGATCCATGTCTCTACAAGGTATCCTCTAAAGCATCTTCCACGGTTGCGATGATGAGATCGACATCATCCACTATGAGCACATTCTTCGACTGGGGTTTATTGGGATGGGTTTTCTTTCTTCCTGAGGGTTTCTGTAGAGAAAACTTCATTTTCTTTGATGTTTTGGACTCGGTAAGGGGATATTTCGACAGTGTAACTTCTCCTCTGTCTTGATTTTCTCCTTCTTCCCCTCCTTATTCTTGGTTCACTTCATCTCCTCCTCCTCCTATGGGTGAGTCAGGCCTACTTTCCTCCGATGTGTTGTCCTCCTCATCAGTTTCTATGTTCTGCACTTCCTCCTTTTTCTTCTTTTTCTTTGCGCTGCTATGTCCATCATGCTCGACCCGGGTGACCAAGGGACTTCCGATGATGTCGAGGTCGGAGAGTTCTACGTCTTCCACTGGTACAAGGAATTCTACTAGCCATTCTTTGGTTATCTCCTCCATGTCTTCGTCAGTCATCTTATAGTAGGACTACAACTCCTCCTTACTCTCATCCTTGCATGCATTGATGTAAATAAAGTGTCGATTTGCATGGAACTTCGCTAGTGGCATGTACTGGTGTAATGTAGTCAATTTCATGTGTGGAAATGCTTCAATAGAACGCTTCAGTTGTAGGTAGAAAGCATGGAAGACATCATTCGACTGCCACTGCTTCGACATATCATTTGTGTACCACAAGGTGGAGAACCTTGCGGCCAACGGCTCTGATGGCTCAACTTCTGGGAATGTCACTCCTTTCGGCATCTGCCAAGCAACAAAGGTGATCAATATCAGTAACCAGCTGAAATGAAATTCATATCCCTGATCCTGCGCTTCGCGACAGTCCTTCTCGATCTCGTTGACGAGGTAACTCGCCCAGTTCATTTGCATTCCTTCTACGCACTTCCCTGCGAGGTCTACTACGAATCCAGTGACTTGCATTGAAAGGTTATTTCTGATGATCTTTCTAGCTATAAGCTGACAAGCTAGGTGCACTACGCCATCCTAGATGGAGGCTACCTTGTAGCCTCATTTTCCCTTTTCTACATCGCCATAATCCTCCTTTATGCATTGTTCCAGGGAGCGATCTGAAGTCTTCCTTGGGTAGAACTACTGAGGGTCTAGTCCCTTCATGCTCAGTCTTGTAATGAGATGGATCAGCGCTGGATCCACGGTCACGTGCATATCAAGCCACAGATACCCTCCATGGTAACATGACAGGAGGATTTTAACGCAAGAATTAACCTCCCGATGTTAGCCAAAGTGAGGAATCTATATTACATTCAGGAGCGTCGACTACGCGAGCTCCATAATCCATGGCTGGGAGACTATGCGCATCTTCTTCCCAATCATCTTCATCAAGTACCTATGTGGTGCGAGCATCACATAGTTCTTCTGGTCTCCAAGGTTGAAGTCGTTGTTCTTTAGAGTTGGGCTATGTCCTAACTGGGGTCCAACTACACGTATCCCCTTTGGGATGTATGCAGTAATCAACGTATATTCAAAGTTGTGTGGGATACTATCACGGGTAACTGTACCAGCCAAATGCGGTATGTATTCAGGCAAGACCGATGGTATCTGCTTCGCATTCGCCAGATCATCGCGGTGCTTTCTTCGCTTCTCAATCGTGGGTCGGCTAGAACGATGTCCAGTCGAGGGGGGATGATTTCAGGCCCTGAATCGACGATTTCTATATTCCTACAGACATGACTTTCTCAGCCATGAGATCCACGAGACTTTCCTCCATAGACTTTTCTAATGCGCTATGTTCGCCCGGCATTCACACTTGTAATCAAATAGATCAGGTAGGAAAACAGACAAGCGAGGTAATCAAACATATGGTGAGGTCTAGACATCACAGCGTGGTATGCAATCGATTCTTTGTTAGCTCGAATAATCACGGTTGGAAAAAAGTGGTATAGGTGCAACGTTTGACGGGTTAAATAAGCAAGCGTCGTAACAGATTCCTCCAATGGGCATGAATGGGTCCATCAATGCGCATATGTCCATTATGGCATGGTCTCAATAGTCCAATGGCGGTCTTTCCGTCAAAAACTGTGTTTCTAGACGTTTTGGGGTGTTATTTTAACGGTCAAGGTGCCTCCAACGGTCATATAGCTTTGTCATAGCAAAGTCCCATTCTGCATGGTTCTGCTATTCCGGTGAGGTTCAAGTTCTGTAGATCTATCTCCTGCAAAATCTTCTATGGAATTTCCTGTAGTTTTTCTAACTTGGCTTTCTTCTTACTGAGCTTCCTTGCCTTCTTTCCTATGATCTGAGTCTCTAGATTCCTCTTTCCATTCTTATTCTTATCTTTTCTTATCATAGTGACTTCGCGTTGTTGACGTGCTCTCAAAGGGTTCAAAGGTAATACCTCTTTTCTTACTAGGTCCTGGGTGGACATACTTTCTTCTTGCATGGGCAGGTTCTTTAAACCTTCTTGTGCTCTTTCAACTTTGACAACTACTTCTCTTTCATTCTGTTGCTTCGACTCAACTTCTTGTTCTTCTATCAGTCGATCTATTCTTCTAGCTATGAGATCCCTTAGTTCTTGCTTTTTCTTTTCTGTAACTTCCTCCTCTGCTTTCCTTTTGATCTGATCCTTTTCAATCCAAGTCTTTCCTAACAAAAGTGGAAAAGGGGCATTTTTCTCAACAAATTTAATGACTTAAAATTCTTCTTTAGTCGATGTTTCATGAGAAATCATAGGTACATTAGTAAATCTTCCACATAGGGTTATCATCTTTCCTTTAAACAAGCCTATCCTTCCCAATGAAGGTATCATAGAAGGCTTTCCCAAAATTTCCCAAGTGCCTTCTGACATAATGTTCACATGTGTTTCCTCATCCAATACACAGTCTATGTCGAAGTCTTCTATTCTTGTAACTATGCACTGTTTTTCTTTCAGGATCTTTGGTAAACTAATGTCTCTGTGATCATCCATTACTTCTTTTAACTGTATTACCATAGTCTCTGACTCTTTTTCTGTATGATTCTTTAATATATCCTTAGTCTCTTGACCTTCTTTATAGTTTTCTTTTCTCATGTTCATCTTTTCAACTTTAGCAATCATCCTTGGGCAATCCTCAACCTCATGACCAATATCTTTAAAACAAAGACAAATAGGACTTGTACCAGGTCATTCCTTAGCAAGATGTCTCAACCTTCTGCAATTATAGCACAATGTTAATCATCTCTTTCTTTTAAATGATCCTCAGCCTCTCCTGTACTGCGTACTGGGATCACAGTGATGGACCTGCAATCTGCAAAAATTCTTTCTAGGTTCATGCATCCACTTATTAGTCCAAAAATTCTTTCTATGCATAGGAATAACATATATTTCTCTATTTCTATCAAATTTATTCAGATCAACTCTTTCTTCTAACTGTGCCCTAGTTTCCAGACTAGGACAAAATCTATCAAACATACCTAGATTCATACTTTTGAAATAAAAAATTCCGCTTATCTTACCTTTACCAGAGAACAAAGATTTAAGATCTTACCTCTTTTCTTCAGATCCAGTTTCTTTCCTAGTAAAGATCCTCACAAGTCAAGTAGAATAATGCGCACTACAGCAGCATATCTACGCACAGAGATTTCTCTTTCCTTCAGTTCCCAGCAATCACAGTTTCAGGTCCCGACAACGGAATCATTTGTTGGCACAGGGGTAGACCCAAGGTTCAATGCTTCAACAGCACACCAACAAAACCCTAACTACCGGCCCTTTCGGCAACACCTGTGAAGCAGATGAAGTCTCACCCGAGGTAGAGGCAGGGGGCATGTAGGACTCAGGTATCTACAACCAAGCTGGGACATAGATCTGTGATTACAACACTTAACAGAGAAATTAGACAACAATATGAATTAGTTCTTTAACCTCATTCACATCGCAGATCAAATCCTTATTACAGATCAGCACAGTGATAATACAGACCAAGTACTTCCAATCACTTATCACATAGCCTTAGCTCAGATCTAACATTCAAATACCATTAAGCACTAAGAAAAAACATTAGATGCATTCATCATACATTATAAAAATAGCACTAAGAAGATAAACACATAAGCAACATCGCACAAAGCACATCAAGACACAGGATATACATAGTTCACCCCAGTGTGGGGCTATGTCCACCAACTTCTTCTTCTTCTTTATTATTCTTCAATCTTCTTACATTCATCCGCTCCTGTGCACAAAGCCACAAAGCCAAACTTCGCACTGGATAGGTGATCTGCACACAGCGCACTAGATCCACCTTCCCCAAAACCAAGTCAAGGCACAGAGCCAACTCCTTATCATCACAAAGCCTTACATAGTATGTCTTCACAAATCACTTACAACATATCGTGCACATAGCCAACCACTAGGCTTATTACATCACTTAGCTACTTATTTATACATTTACAAAAAGGCCTAAACATGGGCCGACATCCCATAACCCATTACATAACCCTAGTAAACCCCTTGTTGGGTCCACAAGCCCGCAAAACAAGCGAGATCTTGCGATCGTAGATCCGCCTAGGCACTCCATCTTCGACCAGCATGTCAAAGTCCCAAAAGTGGTCAAACACGACCAATGTTTCCTCAAAATTTGGTCAAGGGCCAATACCTTGCATTCATGCATTTCATATGTATTCAATATATAGACATGTAGGCATATGTGTGATAAGCGTGTGTTCTGCACAAAGCTTAGATAGACTAGAAATGGAACTATGAGAACTTCAATTGATGTATAGTGGATAACAAATTAATCCTAATGATCCGAGGACATTATGTTGACAAAGATAATAGA
This sequence comes from Picea sitchensis, assembly GCA_010110895.2. Taxonomy (NCBI): domain Eukaryota; kingdom Viridiplantae; phylum Streptophyta; class Pinopsida; order Pinales; family Pinaceae; genus Picea; species Picea sitchensis. The sequence continues at coordinate 92,386 of SNQJ01S0014696.1, forward strand.
ATGATGATGACTTGAGATAATTTCAATCTGATTAGGTTGATTGGATAATAATAAAGGTGACAATAATTTGAGTAATTGAGGTAATGATCATTAAGAACATAGGGATGTTAATTCGGTGACCATATACAATGGAACTAAGGATTTGAATTGAGTATTGGTGTTATAAAACATTAATCTTGATGATTGTATTGATTGGGTGATACAAATTATTTGACAACATCAGCCATAATGGTTGGTGAGTCAATTTGCCAATGACAATGTGGGTAGTTATTTGATAGTGAATGTAATATTTGACTCAGAGGGAGTAGATACCTATGATGAAACTGTGAGGCTTTGCATTAGGGAGGGTATGATGTACAGGGTGCTGGAAAATCCTGTATTGGGGTCCAAGGGGATCTTGGATCATAATTCATATCAGAGTGCAGTGGAGGTAGCATGAGGGTATTCCAGTTCATAGGGAGCAACTACAACAACAACAAATTTGATGGAGTCAGAGATTGATTCAGGAGGAGGTTCTTTCATAAGTACCTTCCTCACTAAGAGGGATTGTTAGTTTTTGGGGTAGCTCAGACAGGTACTTACACATTGTTAGTGCCTAGCATGCAGAGGTGTTTGAGTGACACTCTCTAGATAGTAATTGTTGATCTCAATGAGAGATTAAGTATGATTGTTGATACCATAGGGGAAAGATCTAATAATGACCATTGGAGACATAGGGTTATGGTTTTAGTCATTAAAGGGATTATAAAAGGAGATATAAGGAGAGTGAGAGGCACACAATGAGTGCATAGGAGCAAGAGGGAGTCTTGCTCATGTACTTGTAACTCGATTGAAACTAAGGATTTGAATTGAGGATTGGTGTTATAAAACATTCATCTTGATGATTGTATTGATTGGGTGATACAAATGATTTGACAACATCAACCATAATGGTTGGTGAATCAATTTGTCGATGACAATGTGGGTAGTTATTTGATAGTGAATGTGATCTTTGACTCCATGACGATTGTGTTAAAAAATTGTATTATTTACCTCATATTGATACTGACAAGATTGAAATTCAATCCCATAAATTACATGAAACTAGTAACTTTGTTGATATTGATTGATACGAACATAATAATCATATGATGATATGAAGATGTTAATGACAAGACTAATTACATGAATAATTTGAAGACTCTAATTAGCAAAGATGTGATGTCTAATAGCTCTAATTTAGTGATAATATGAGGATACTCAAAGTGATTTGAAAATAGTGAAAACCAAGAATTATGCTCAAATGAGTACTGTTAAGCTCAAATACCTAATTGATGTGGGGTTGATTAGATGATGTCAATAGTATAATAGATTGGTGATTGCATTTCAACAATTGTATAGTGAAAAATTGATGATAATAATACGTTGGACAGTTTTATAGTGAAATTAGCTATATTGAGAATGATTGTTTATGCTTATAATAATGTTGCTCACAGTGACTTAGGTGGTATTGATGACCCCGTAGTGATATAGGTTGATGCTACTATAAAAATTTTATGAGGCCAAGTAATCATCTTAATGATTAAATGACATTGATGATCTTGATGACAATGAATATTTCAATTATCTTAAGCAATAGTAATAATACTCTTAATGACTTGATGTTATTGATGCTTCAATACTAGTATGTTCTTTACGTTGTTGGTGAGTCTCTTGATTTTCTGCTAAACCTAGCACCCGGCTAATAATTTCAATAAACTCAAGTTATTAATTAAAATCACAGCCAGGTTATCAACGATCAAAATAGCGGAAGCAAAATCAAAAACCAAACACACATTGCACAAGTAATTTTGGGTAAACACCACTGGAGAAACCCTTGTGGGAAAACTAGTGTTGAGTTTGATTTTATTAAATAAAATCTTGGGCTCCCATCTTGGGCTAATGGCCCATCAAAGGAATTATAATGCAACAATATCTTATCTCACTTGGTTGTTATCTCCTTGCTACCCCTTTGCACACTTCCTTAGCCTTTCCCACTCAATCACAAGTACATGAGCAAGACTCCCTCTTTCTCCTATGCACTCATTGTGTGCATCTTACTCTCCTTAGATCTCCTTTTATAATTCCTTTAATAACTAAAACCATAACCCTATATCTCCAATGGTCAATATTAGATATTTCCCATATGAGATCAATGGTTATGACTTAATCTCTCGTTGAGATTACTTAAATCACTTAAGTCACTCAAATTTCTAAAAAGTAACTTCAAGTCGTTAAATATAAAATGTACTTTAGAAAATCACTTTATAAATTTACTATCTAGAGAGTCTCACTCAAACACCTTTGCATGCTAGGAACTGCCAATGCGTAAGTACATGTCTGAGCTACACCAAAAACTAACACTCCCTCTTAGCGAGGAAGGCACTTCTAGAAGAACCTCCTCCTGGATCAATCTCTGACTCCATCAAATTTGTTTTTGTTGTAGTTTCTCCCTCTGAACTGGAATACCCTCATGCTACCATTGTTGCACTCTAATATGATCTACGATCCAAGATCCCCTTGGACCCCACTACAGGATGTCCCAGCACCCTATACATTATACCCTCCCTAATGCCAAGCCTCATTGTTTCATCATGGGTATATGCTCCCTCTAAACATATGAGTACATGTCCATCCTTGAATGTAATTTCATATCCCATGTCCTCCAAGACTGATACTAAGAGAAAATTTACCTTCGGGCATGGGACATACATCACTACTGCCACCTCCAGAGAAACTCCTTACTCTAGCTAGAATCTGACACATCCAACCCCCTTCACTGCATACACGGTATGCATCCCACTCTTCACATAGTAGTTTGAACCTTTCTATGAAATATTAAGGAACATCGACATCATGATGTCATATGGATAGATGCTCCATTATCTAGCACCCATGTATCATTTCCCAGACCCACTACCTGCTTCCCGAACATGCTACACACTGCCCAGACATGTTGTCCACATCCTTTTGTTGTTGCCCGAGTATTTTCTGGGTTGCTAGAGCTCTTTCTGGGTACATCCCGACTATTTTTCCTCGCTTCCCAAAGAATTCTCAGGTTGCCCCACTACTGCCTAAAAGTTTATGGGCACTCTGACAGTTTTCTGGCAGCTACCCAACCTACCCGGTGGCTTCCCGACCCCTACTAGGTCTACCCGGCTATAACTTGACCCCCCCCGTGGCCCTGTTGGTCAGTTGTTTTGGCAGCTATATTCAACTATTGTCATTTCCACATCCCTATGTCGGTGCTCTTTCCTACCCATGCCACTGGTTTCTCCCTACCGGCTAGAGTGCCACATTGCTATCGGTGGTTGATCTCTCCAACATTCCCTTCCATCTAAATTTACTTTTGTTGTCCCCTATCCACAAGATCATCCCTCCCCATGTCGCTTCTCTTTTCAACACTAGCAGCTCTTTTGTCCACGTGTGACTTGAGCACTCTAGCAAACAACTGTTGTTGTCATTACATCTTGTGGCATATCCACACAATTTTTTGCGGTGTGGGTGTCTCTCCAATGGTCACACTTTGAAACGATTGTCTATTGGATTCTATTAGCCATTCTTCTGCTCCATGAGCAGCTTCTCTCCAGCTCCCATGCGGTTTGGTCGAGCCTTCCTTCTCAGTCAGCTCCATTACGCGACATTGCCTACATGGAATGCATATTTTAGTGGCTCCAGTTGTATCCTACTCACACATCCTCCATTGTCGCTCATCCCATTCGTTGGTTGCTATGCACGGTCTGCTCAGCCTCTCCTCTTAGCCGTCAGTTGTCCACGACTGTTAATTTTCTGCAGGCGATGTCTTACCTTACACTTGGCCTCCCACACTCGATTGTTGTTCACTTACAGCTCAGTCAATCTCGGCCTCTATATTGTTCACCACAACTGTCTCTAGTAAATCCCAATCCACGCTTCTTTGCAGCAAATCATTTGTACATTATACAGATCATACAATCATACAGCTGGCGGTTGTACAATTTGTCCCCTTTTTTAAATTATTTTTACCACGTAGACTGCAATTCTCACTACTAATATCGATCTCGTGCAAAACCCAACTTCTTCAGAGTCTCGGATTTGATACCATGTTGATTTTCTACTAAACCTGGCACCTAGCTAATAATTCCAATAAACTCAAATTATTAATTAAAATCACATCCAAGTTATCAATGATAAAAATAGCAGAAGCAAAATCAGAACCAAACACACATTGCACAAGATATTTCAGGTAAACATCTCTAGAAAAACCCTTGCGGGAAAACCAATTCTGAGTTTGATTTTATTAAATAAAGCCTTGGGTTCATGTCCTGGATAATGGCCCATCAAACGAATTACAATGCTGCAATAGCCTATCCCACTTGGTTGTTATCTCCTTGTTTCCCCTTTTCACACCTCCTCAACCCTACCCACTTAGTGACAAGTACATGAGAAAGACTCCCTCTTGCTCCTATGCACTCATTGTGTGTCTCTCACTCTCCTTAGATCTCCTTTTATAATTTCTTTAATGACTAAAACCCTAACCCTAGATCTCAAATGGTCAATATTAGATCTTACCCCTATAAGATCAACGATCATGACTTAATCTCTCGTTGAGTTGACTTAAATCACTTGAGTCACTCAACTTTATAAAAAGTCACTTTAAGTCATTAAATATAAAAAGTACTTTATAAAATCACTTTATAAAGTTACTATGTAGAGAGTGTCACTTGGACACCTCTGCATGTTAGACACTATCAATGTGGAAGTACCTATCTGAGCTACCCTGAAAACTTATAGAGTTCAATGATATTGATGTTCTCTATAGTTTGGATAATTGATTATGGTGATGTTATGACTCGTTATTGATTGCTTGATAATGATGTGGGTGTATTTATGATTATCTAATGGAATGAACTATGTTGATTTGTATTGATGATGAGATATGTATTGAGATGATAATCATAAATAATGTTAATGATAATGATATTGATATTGACTTGGTGATCATGATAATGTTATTTTGATAATAATAACTTAAACATGGTAATGATGAATTGTTGATAACCTTGATAATATTAATGATTGGATGATGATAATCTTCATGGACCGGTGTTATTGATGGAATTGGTTAATTGGTGATTGATTTAATGATCATGTCATTTATGATTGAATAAGATTTGATGATATTAACATAGTCGATTGACATTTTATATGTGTTGAGGATGATTTATTTATAATTTTGTCAATGTTAATGATATTGACAATAGTAACGAATTGATGATGAAATGATCTAATGATGTTGACATATTGATGATGTGGGTAATATTAATGAACTATGAATTGACGGAGATATTGGTTTGATTACAATTGTAATATCTAATGAGTGTATGGAAGTTGATTCAATGACCTCTCATAATTAATGTTAGTTTCATATTTTTTGAATTAATGATATTCATAATCTAAATATTGTTGATAATGATTAGGTAGCGAAAACAATGATTGAGTTGATAGTATGATGTTTTAAGTAGTTGGTAACAATTTGTTAAAAATGTTGAATTGATGGTGACCTTGAAAATTTAATGATGATGTTAATGACATCAGTTGTTGAATTCCATGATATTAGTGATACATTGATAATTCTAAGGTGGCTTAAGGATGTTTAATTGATAATACATAATTACAAATTATCAAACTATAATTGATATCATTGGTTAATTACCTTGCTAAAGGAATATGGATTTGTTGTATCTGGCACTGAAAAATTTTTGAGGTCCTAACAGGCTGCCAACTAGGTCTATCTTTGACCTCAAGTTGGCTCTAAGTTTTTGTTGTCACACTCTTGTTTGTTGTTGTTTTAAATCAGAAAACTGACCAGGAACTTTACTACTATTTTAGTTAAGGTTACATATGCTTTTAGGTGCTCTAGCATGTAGTTTTAGTCACCAACAAGTTAGCACATGCATACCATAAAATATGTAACACACCTCTAGATCTTTACAACTGAAATCATGTTGTTCTAAACTCTAGCATACATGAAATGAACACAATGGTTTTTTGTCAACATGACCCTGGACAAAATGCCCCCGAGGAAAACCAGTTTTGAATATAAGTCTATATATGTGATGTAAAGAAGGTGGAATACAACAAGTAAATGAAACAAATGAACCTGATACAATGCCATCTTCTCTCAAGCTGCAATACAAGTCCAAGAAGAAATATGCGCCCAAGTATGGTGTGCCCTCCTCAAATGTTGCTCAATCCCACTAAAGTGAAGCCCCTTGCTCCCAAAAGCTTTAATGAAGAAACCATTGCACACAACTCTGAGTATGTGTGCTACCTCTCCATCAAGACTATCCTCAAAGAAATCTGACCACTGCAAGACCTCCTTTCTATAAGTGTGCCCTCCTCCAAGCAAGAACAACCACCACAAAACAAAGAGGGTCTAAGCCTCCACGAGTCCTCCATGAAAGGAGGCGCTCAAGATTCCCTCAACCATAGTCATACAGCCCACCAGAATCCACACCATGATCCATTCATGGCTACCTTAGTGAAATACATGAAGAGCCTCAATGATAACACAGTTGCACATGAAGCCACACTTGAAGAACTTTCATACCGCATGGTCTATCACTCTACAACTAGTTCAATATTTGGACAGCTTACACCAGGGACAAGAGTATGTGAATAAGATGAAATAGCAAATTCAAATTTCCTAACAATTGTATTCTATTTTTTTTTTCTAACTATCTTCAATTCCATCCCCTCTCTCACACATATCAATAACTAGTGGGGGGGGCTGAAAGGTATTTTGTAACTCCTTGTGGAAGTTAAGAAGACACTTTTAGGAGTTATCAAATTTTGTATAAATAAAGGAAGAATCCCATTGTGAAAAGGCTCTTCAATCATTGTATACACTCAATGAACTATTTTCGGATAAAATATCATGTGAACTAATATTGAGAAGCCCTCATTGCTATTTTTGACAGAGAGAAGAACTTGTGTAAATTGTTGTTTGTTGTAAACTATTTTTCAGCGAATTGTCTACTCTTTACATATGTTGTAAGAATAAGTTGTTTCCTATAGAATTTTCTTAAGAAATCATTATTTTTCTCATAGATTTGTTATTCTTTCTTATGTTTATGTCCTAAGAATAAGAGTTGTTAATGTATGTGATAATATGATCTAATACTATTATGGTTATGTATTCATGTGCATATGTTATCTAACTTTGCTTCTTCGTAAAATCCATCTGAGTGAAGTTATTGCAGAGTTAGTTTCATTTTAGCTACTCATTTGGTCATGATAGTCTTATCCTAGCTAGGATAGGATAGGATAGGATAGATTAGATTTCATTTATGGAATTACATAGTCTTCATCTACATCTGCATTTTCAAACCATCCAACCATTCCCCCCCCCATAACCAGTAAATGGAAGTTGAGCTGGAATCCGGACGGATTTCCTAAACCAAACGGTTCATAGTCTAATTGGGATCGTGTATCGGGGAGTACCCCTTCATGTTGAACGGAATTTATGCCCATAAATAGAATTGGTGCTAGAAGGAGGGAATGATTTTGTATGGCTCACATAAACTCACAAGAAATGCTTGGTCATTCCTCTGGAAATATTCTTGTTCAAAAAAAAATTCCCGATATCCCTTCCAAATAGGAAGTTACCTTTGAATATTCAAATCTCACACTTGAAAGTGTTACTAGAAGCCCTGAAAATAAACCAAAATCTTGGTATCCTGTACCTAACAAATAGTTTGTTGAAACTCATCATATTACCCATTTGTATGCCAAATTTCTTGGTCGACTACCAACAGCCTCAGAAATCCCCAGGAGGAGAGATACCCACATAAGAAGACCCGAGAATCGGGCCAATATTCTTGTTGAATCTGTAGAGGATATAATCAAAACTTCTCTACAGGAATTACTCGTACCTTTGAATCAAATTTCTCCCATACCTCCCAGGTCGGAAAATAATTTTGGAAATGAACATTTAGGATCTGATACTAAAGATAACATGGGTGAAGATGTAAATCGAAGAGTAGTGGTTCCACCATGGATATTCCAAGGTGCTCTAAAATTAGCAGAACCTATTCATGAAATGCCCAAATGCCCAGAGAGACTTCTCCTGAAATTCAACCCGGTCAAATCTAGCTCACCAAAAGATCACATTAAGAATTTTCTTTTAGCCACCTATCTCCTTGTCAATCCTTATGAAGACATGGTTTGTAGACTATTTCCTTACACCTTTGAAAACAAAGCTTCCACATGGTATTTTAACCTCCCACCTAACTCTATAACCAGCTAGGATGACTTTGAAAAGGCTTTCATTGGAAATTTTTGGGAAGAGAAAACTCTCACGGCTTTATACAAAGAATTAGGAGCCATAAAAATGGAAAAGAAAGAGAAAGTGAAATATTTTAATCAACGCTTCACCATAGTCCTAAATAAATTTACTGTTGAAATCGCTCCCCTGGAATCCTTGGCTATTAAGTATTATACTTTAGCATTGGTTCCTACCATAGGCATGTTCTTGAAACGAGCTAGAAAGATTATCTTGGCTCAGAATTTTGAAGAAGCTAAAGTGGTTGAAAAAGAACTAATTTCCTTAGACAGCCACCCTTCATCTGAGGAAACTAAATCAGTTGGAAAGAAACCTTTGCTACTGACTAAACCTCCTGATAAAGAACCCAAAGATCTAGACAGTTTGGTTAAACTAGTTAAGAAGTTGTCAAATGAAATGGTAGATGTTAAGAAGAACGTTGGGGAAGGTCCCTCCAAACCTAGACCTTTTCATCCATTCTTTAGAAGGAACGAAAATCCGCCTAAACCTCTAGGAGTCCCACAACTCACTCTAAATCTAGATAAATTTGGCATGGATAATTTATGTTCATACCACCAGCAAAATCATTTTGAAAAAACATGTCCTCAATGGGTTAACTCTATGACCTTGGTCATCAACTAGCTACTAGATCAGCAAGGCCTAAATGATGAACAACCCAAGGCAATAGAAATTGAATAAGTAACTGAGGAGACCCCACAAGATTCTACCATGTTTTTATGGGATTGGTGTACTATTGATTTGGATGAAGAGAAAATTGAAGAGGTTTTTGTGGGAGACACACAGATTATAAAAGTTCCCCCCTGAGATTATAACTGACACACCAAAGGTGTTGTTCCAAACACTTCTCTACCCGTGAAAACCAACACCACCCTCAGGAAGATCGTTCATCCCATTCCTACTCAAAAATCAAACACTCTAGCCCCAAAAACAACCAATAATAAACCTAACACTCATGTTTCATCCAACAATAGCAAACCAAGTACTTCAACCCCAACTACAAAGAATATTAAACCCAACACTCCAACAGCCAACAACAAATCCAACATGTCACAGCCAAACAAAACAATAATCAAGTCTGAAACATATGCTTTAGATTATAATTTCATTGAATATATGAAGAAAACTAAAGCTAACATCTCTATGTATGATATATGTGCTCTGCCTCAGCAACTTGAGTTGATCCTCAACACTATCAATCCCAACGAATCTCAAAAGAAGATCGTTGTTGTATCCAATAGCATTTCTAAAATTGATGAAGCAAAGGCAGAATATAAAGTTGAAATTAAATCTTCCATAAATTCAGCAACTATAGGTGCACAATTGAAGTCTTGAATCCAACACTTTCTACTTACATACAAAAATTTTTATTTCAATGTACATAATTGCTTGGCAGACTCTGGTGATTCCCCCAACATCATACCATACTCAATTTGTCAAAGAATAAATGGTGTCCCATAATTGACTATCCTAAGGATCATACAATTAGATATGTCAGATGTTAAAGTAAGAGGTGAGATTAAAGATGTTATGATTAGACTTGCATCTGACCCTAGGGTACATCAGCTTATTGACATTATTAGTGTTGATATTCCAAAAAGCTATGGTTTATTGTTGAGAAGGGACTAGTATGCTAAGCTTCAAGGTTATTTCTCTAAAGATTGGTCCCACTTATGGCTCCCATACAAAGGTAATCCAAATAAGATACAAGTGAATAGTGAGGCTCATATGAAGCATACCAGAACTAGAAGGTAAAAATGAGCCAGCTAGTTTCGCCCATACAATGTTGGGAAATTGGTCTTTAGAGACTGATCATGGTTGTTATGAAACGTAATCATCTCCAATTCAGTCAAATATACAATCTGAAATCCTTCCACACACTCATAATAATGCTTGTAGTATATTAAAAGGACTAGGATTTTGCATGACTAACCCATCTGTACATACTAACATGTGGACGATGTTCTTTGATGGCTCCAGATATCAAGAAGGAGTCGGGGTAGGGTGTATCCTTATTGATCCAGAACATCATAAAACTCTCATATCCTATTATTTAGAATTTGAATGCACCAACAATATTGTTGAATATGAATCCTTGGTCCAAGGCCTAAAGAAAGCCATCGACCTTAAGGTAAAATGCCTTCAAGTATTTAGTGATTCAAAGATAGATGTCCCACAGGTAAGAAAAATTATTCACTACTTGTCTTCCCACTTGAAAGGTTATCAACATGAGGTATGGAAATTTCTCTATTCCTTTGAATCATTTAATATTGTTTATATACCTCATTGTCAAAACATTGATGCAGACATTTTAGCAAATGCAGCATCTGGGTTCGTGCCCCCTAATGACAGTTTTTCTATTGAAATAATTTCCAGGCCTTCTATACTGGATAACGACACAAAATGGAGGGTGTTTAATAATGATACTCAGATTATAAATTTCCTTACCAACTTTGACATGTGTCGGGACTCAGTAATAGATGATGAAGTGCATGAACAATATATTCATGATGCCTAGGACGAATCAAGTAATATAAAAAGCTAATTGCATCCCGAAAAATGTGTTGTCAGTTGAAAAGTTGTTTGATTTATAGACTAAGTTCAGAAGGCCCATAAATCTAAAGACAAACAGCTCTACTATGATGTACTTCTTGGTGAATATAAGGACCCCTGAACAACCCAAATACATCAATTTGGGCATTTTTTGTTCAGAAGCAGAAAAGCATACATTCACGCAACTATTTAAGAGATATCACAATGTATTTTCCTGGACATATGAATATTTGAAGACATATGAAACCTTTATTATTCAGCATGTGATTCCTATCAAACAAGGCATCAAACCATTTCAACAGAAGTTAAGGAAAATGCATCTGACCCTTGAGCCACTCATTCAAAAGGAATTAAAGAAATTACTAGATGTCTGGATAATCTTCAAAGTTTGTCACTCAACCTGGGTGTATAATATGGTACCTATCAGGAAGAAATCGGGGGAGATCATAATTTGCATAGATTTCTTAAATATGAATCGAGCTTCTGATAAGGAAAACTATCCAACTCCCCCCATGGAACAAATCCTACAAATCGTCTCTAGCTATGAAATGTTTTCTATGTAATATGGGTTTTCTGGTTACAATTAGGTTCTCGTAGCAAAACCAGACTGATTAAAGACCACTTTCATAATGAAGTGGGGAACATATGCATATCATAGAATGCCCTTCGGTCTAATCAACATCGGTGATAGCTTTCATAGGGAAATGGACATGGATTTCAAAGGTCTTATCATTCATAGCATGGTGATCTATCTTGATGATGTCATAGTTTATTCAAAATAAAGAGTTGATCACCCCAAACATCTGAAGCAGATATTTGAAAGATGCAGAAAATATGATATTTCTCTAAACCCCAAGAAGAGAATCTTTGTTATTTCATAAGGTAAATTATTGGGGCACATTATTTCAAAGGATGGGATTTTCATAGATCCAAAGCGAACTAAGGATATTATGCAAATCCCACCTCCACATAGAAAAAGGTCTATGTTGTCCTTTTTTGGAAAAATCAATTTCGTGAGAAAATTTGTTCTAGATTTCACTGAAATCAATAAACCCCTTCAGTAGATAATAAAGAAGGATGTTCAGTCTAAATGGACATCTATTGAAAATGAGACCTTTGAGAATATCGAGGACACCATAATGGCTACACTTGCTTTACAAGGTCCAGACTTTACTAAGGGTTTCTTGTTGTCTACTTTTGCTTCTGACCTTTCTCTTGTAGCATTTCTCACCTAAAAGGACCAAGAAGTGAATGAGTGCCCCATAGAATTTATGAGCACTGAACTTCAAGGTGTTGAACTAAATTATCCACCAGTAGAAAAAAAATATTTTTTTCTCCACAAAGCTATCAAATAGTCCAGACCTTATGTACTGAAGAACCATACCAAGGTGATCGTCCCTCACCCGGAGGTCAAATCTCTGTTTGTGCAGAAGGAACTGGGTGAAAGACGAGGCAATTGGATGATTGCTTTACAGGAGTATGAACTTGAATTCAAACCATAAAACATCGTTAAAGGTCAATGCATGTGTAAGCTAGCAACTAGAGTCATGGATTTTAAAGATTAAGAAGAAGATGAATGGAAAGAGGAACCAACCCTCTATACACAACAAGTTTCTTATGTCCCATAAATTGAGAATTCATGTTACAATGATCTCAAATACTATCTTCAACATGGCTCCACTCTTGATAATCTTAATTCCAAATAGAAAAGAGTGTTAAGGCTAAATTTTGCATAATATCAGCTGGTGCATGGTGTCTTATTCAAAAAGAATTATGACGGAGTTCTACTCCGATGTCATGAAAAGCAAGATGCTGACAAGGTTCTCAAAGACATGCATGATGGACCAGTTGGAGGTCATTTTTTGGGAGATACCACAGCCCACAATATATTAAGAGTTGGGTACTATTGGCCAACATTATTCAAAGATGCTCGTGCCTACTCTTGAAGTTGCGACGTTTTCCAAAATTCAACAGGAAGAGAGAGTAGGGAAGTTGTTCTACTTCATCTTGTAGTTGTTGAAAATCCCTTCAAACAATGGGGGCTGGACATAATTGGTGAGTTCAATCCTTACTCATCCAAATAGCACAGGTATATTCTAACTGCCACAGATTATTTTACTCCCTGAACTGAGGCAGTACCATTGACCAAAGTAAACGATGAAGTGGTAATAAATTTTCTTGAACAACACATCATGACCAGGTTTGGAGTGCCTAACTCTCTTGTATTTGATAACAAAACATATTTTTCATCACTTAAATTGGATTAGTTTTCTCTAGAAAAGAGGATCACTTTAAAATATGTAGCCAACTATTACCCTCAGGGAACTGGCCTGGGTGAAACCACAAATAAAAATCTGATATGCATTCTTAAACGAATTGTAGTCGATCAGTAGAGGAATTGGCATAATGCATTATCAGATGCCCTTTAGGTTGACCATGTGACTCCCAAATATTACATACGGACCTCTCCTTACTTTGTTGTCTATGGGAAAGAAGTTATCCTTCCTTCAAATATATATCTCCCTTCCCTTTAGCATACACAATAGTCACGTGGGAGAGAGTGCCCTATCATTCAAAGATGCATCAACATCTGGTTGAATCTAGAAGAGAATCGCACCAAAGCTAAGTCCAAATTTGAATCCCACCAACAAACTATTAAATGTTAGTTTTATAAAAAGTCTTTTGGTGAGAAATATTTCTAGGTTATCAACCTGCTCCTCAAGTGGGACAAGCCACATGAAGATAAAGGAAAACATTCAAAGTTTCAGCAATTGTGGTTGGGTCCTTTCATGATTAAAGAGAAGATTGGTCTGGGAACCTACCGCCTGCAAAATCTCGAAGGGGATGAAGACCTCCTCCTCATCAATGGTCAAATCCTAAAGCATCACATCAGCTATCCCTTGAGGCAATTTCCCCTTGTACATAAATAAAGAGTTAGTTTTTATTTATGATTTTTTGCTCACTTTTACTTTACCTTTTGCCTGATTCTTGTTTGTTTTATGATTTGGAGTTTGTTTATTTTTCTTGATTCCAGTTAGTTTTCTTTTTCTCTCTTTCAATTTTCTTTTCTTGAAACTTTCCTAAAATTTGGTGCCCTGGATTTGAATAACTTTTGAAATGTGACACATTGGTGTCAAAAGCTTGTAAATATGTATTTTGGCTTCTAGACATAACTTCATTTTCATCTATGTAGCATTGTTGTGCATTAATTCAAGTAAAAAATAGTAGCAGAACATAGCCCATTAGCAAGCGAGCATTGTATTCTTAAAATGTAGCGAGAAAGAGAGCTAAGGGTCATGTCTGAGAACAGATTTTGTCTTCATCTGGAACTAAAGGGAAACTATTTCGGAAAGACATTTGTAGCACTCAAGACATATTACTCAGGGAGTTCGCTCATCTATAATCAAGTTGGAAGATCTCACTTTCACATATGTCATCCAGCATGCCTTTAAAGGAAAAATAGAATCCCCCCATCCACCTTTCTCTGAATAAAAGAGAATCAAATTATAAAAGGTGCATGCTTGGGGAAAGGAATTCTAGGTCATGTGCGACATGCAAGTATCTTCGTCGGGGCTATGTACGCTCATTGGCAGTGGATAAAGGCTAGTGGCACCAAGGTGATTCTGTCAGCGCTATGGATGTTCACTGGCAGTGGAGCAACACCATAGAAATGCATAATCAACTTGTATTTTCAGCATTCCTGATGTTACATTTCATTGTTGTGCTTCTCATGCCTTCCCGAAGCTAATTCTAGTTGAAAAGGTTATACTGTATAAATCAATCTATTATGAGCATATCCTTGACCTATCCTTTGTATCATACAAACTTTGTCTCGTCAACATTTTTTCTTTTAAGACTATGGGACCTACTCTTTCTCTCTTGGATCATGCACTATTGGTGTTTCCATTCTCATAAGTTTAATGTTAAGATATTGCTTTGCAAAGATTCATGGCTTCACCCAGTGTGTCGCCATTTGTTTTTTCTGGCACAACACCCTCCCTTTTTCATGAAATCTTTCTTGAAACTTATTTATTTTGCCAAGAAAATGGGATCCCTCCTTTTCTATCAACTTGAAGAATTACCTCCACTTTTGATCTTTGATTATTCTTTTCCCTCTCTGATCAAGTTGTTTGATGTTCAAGTCCGATTTGATTCAATTTTGTTTCGACACCTAGAAAAAATCTTAAAAGATCATGGTTCAAGCTATCGAAGCAGTTCCTTTTAACTCCTCTAGTACACATCGGAGGAGTTCCAATTAAGTCTTCCCATCAGATATATTTATCTGAAGTCTATCAATACACATGTTTTTAACCGACAGAGTTATTATTAACTCCTTTGATTCAACTGAAGGAATTCTTACGAACTCTACCAGAAGAACTCCTTCGGTTGAATTGGAGGAGTACCCCAAAACCTCTATAATGCATTAATTTTTTTACTGATGCACTTTGTGTGAACTCCTCTAAAATGAAAATGGTGAAATCGGAGCACTTCCCATTAACACCTCTAGTCAATACCAAAGGTCTTTCCCACCATCTCCTCCAATATGACCGAAGTACTTCCAACTAACTCCTTTGATGCTTTAAGAGTTCGACTGATGCACTTCCTCAAAACATATCCAATGCACATACCAAACAACCAATAGACTTCTCGTTGCACCCGAAGGAGTTTCCACTAACTCTCCCGATACCACTGGAACTCTTCCTCGTGTTTCCTCTAGTCATATCGATTTTTGTGTCAAGGTTATAAAAGGCACTCCATCTCCACCATTTTATCATTGTTATTTCTATCGTCGAAGGAGAACGAGAGTGTCGAGTCACTCTATCAACGAGCTATTGCGACCACGAGAGTTTTTCATCCTCAAGCTACCTTCGGCGCCTGCGTTTCATCTTTTTAGATAAGCTTTAAAACGCATGTCAATCTACTTTCTATATTCACATACATTTAGGGGTACAATTCTATTTCTGCACAATTGGTTCTATCATCCGTGACCTTCTTTTTAACCTTTCACTATACCGTAATCACCATTAAACCCTCAACCTGACCCTCCATTCTTCATGTCCCATCTCCCACTGGTCTAACCACCTTTTCCAAACCTTTTCCTACCTATTCCAACCGATACACGGACCCTTAATCGATGACATTGTCTTTCATAGCTCGCACCTTTGCTCTGCCCTAGTTATTGCCCTATTTTAGGGTCTTGGAACAGTATGTGAATAAGGCATTGCTCATGAATCATCCCCTATCCACTCTTGGTACTTTAACCAACAATCTTTCCCCAAGAACCTATACAAACCCTAACTTTCCTTGTCCCTGGCCCTTAAGCAATTCTCTCTGAACAAACCACAAGTTGACGGCATCAATGAGATGTTGAACTCAAATTGAAGGCCTAAGTTTAATC
The DNA here is from genome assembly GCA_010110895.2 of Picea sitchensis. Lineage (NCBI taxonomy): Eukaryota > Viridiplantae > Streptophyta > Pinopsida > Pinales > Pinaceae > Picea > Picea sitchensis. The sequence goes on from SNQJ01S0014696.1 coordinate 108,678, forward strand.
CGATAGAAATGATTGAAACCCAAACCCTTAAAACTTAGCCATATTTTTTGAGAAATCATGCAATTGACAAAGTTAATATGATTGTCATTAGTATCCACCAGAAGACTTAACATAATCACCTCCAGTTTAACCAGAGGACTTTACACGAACTTCGATGGTGTTCACCAGAGGAATTTAAACCAACCCCTCCGGTATTAACCTCTTTAGTAAACTTAATGGAAATACCTTTGGTATCATTCAGAAGAGTTAACATGAAGTCTTCCAATTGATACTGACAACCATGCCACGAACTGTTATAGTTCCATCGATGAACTTTACACAAAATTCTTTGATGTAACTAGCGGACTTTGTAAGACTTGCTCTGGTCATAACTTTGTGTTCCAGAAAGGCTAACAAAAAATTCGTTGACATGCAATGCTCTTCACCGGCAGAGTTCCTAGGAACTGTTCTGGTACATACCAGAGCAGTTCCCACGAACTGCTCTGACCTCAAATTTTTTCCAAATTAACCAAGATAGCATCAACTTCATTGACATGATTGGATCCCAACTCCCTTAAACATTCATAATGTCTTTAATCATCCTATCATCTTCCGATGATGATCTCCCTCCTAATGTTAACACAAGTGATTCTTCAGGTATCTGGCACGAATTTTCATGGGCATATTTGTCTTTACTATTCATTCAAATGCTCATTTCTTATATGCTCATAGTGACTGATATTTCAAGTTTAACTTTTCATCACCTTTATTATTGGTTTTATGCGCTAATTTTGGTTGTATGTTTCAGATTCAAAAATGTCTCCACAAAATTAGATAATGAGCAAGGCACCCAGCACAAAGGCTTCTGGCAGTTGAAGAAAACAAGAAGAAGAACTTTATTCTCCAGGATCAGTGTACGACAACACATCGGGACTCCTAGAGAAAGGAGGAGACTCACTCAAATGGGGTGAGGTCTTTTAAGTGTTCAAAAGATAGGCGTTCCCAGTGGAAGATGACTACCAAGACGAACTCCAAATATTCAAGAACATTCAAAGATCAGGACTACATAGAGTGGAATCTCACGCTGCAGTGTTCCCTTGCACATATGCAATTATGGGGATTCTCAAGCATGTGGACTTGGAAAATAGATACGTACTCAATGCTAGGGGGGAGCCCATAACATCATTCTAGGTAGTCGATCTCGCAAAATAATATCACTTTGAAAAGGGAACCCGAAATTTAGATGAGTAAATCCTCATCGGGTTCAAGCACAAAGCAAAAGACTTATTCAAGGTCTAGTACAAGCCAGACAAATATTTCAAGCATAGTTCATCTGAAGAGTATCCAACCACTGCATTAAGAACGGCATACCAATATATGGTGACAATGTTGTGCAAATTGTATGGGGAGCAAGATTCTTCTACATTTACTATGTCCTTAATGCCATTGATCCACTACTTAATATATGAAGAGTCAACATTCAATTGGGTCGAAATCCTATCAGCAAGTTTGGAAAAATCTATCACAGTTATTAAGGAGACCGATCAGGGGAGATTTCTAAGTTTTCACATGTCATCGTACATATTGGATATTATGTGTGTGTCACATCAATATTCTAAGATGGGTTTGGTGACGCAACCAACAAACCCATCCATTCACATTTACTGCAAGGTGCTCTAGGAGCACAAGTACAGGACGGAATACCATAATATATGCTACCATTTCTTAGCACCATTGTATGAATTCATTTTCTACAAGCCAGCCTTATGCATGAAAGATAAATCATTATCAATTATCAAGGGGATTGGGGATTGGTACTTAATGGAACACGGGACCTATATAAGAATATATGGGGCTACCAAAGCTCCCCATCTTCTCCCATCATTCGTCCCTTAAAAATTGGTACTTCAAAAGGTTTTCTATCAAACGATGATCCATGGAGTCGGGGAGACTCTCTATCGCGACAGGAAATCTATTTGGCCTCCGATGCCACTTTGGATCGGCTCATATTCATTCGCAACCACCAAGAAGGCTCGGGATGAAGTGGATACGTTACTCTTATATCGCTTCGGAGAGGAGAGATTCTAAAGGCATGATCCTAAGAAGGTATCCAAGGACTATTTCGCCCAAATCAAATTCTTGTGGGAATATACTTCAGCCATTTGGGAAGAAGAATAAGTGCACTATGGGGCCCAGACTTATGATGAAGTCGTTGCCAGAAGTTAGGGCAATCCCATAGGGAGGATCACTGAGGAGGAAATGGGCCATGAATAAGCACATAATGAAGAAGAATAAAAGGAAGCAATGAAAGCATATATTGCAATGGCATCCACGTGTTTTGAATCAACCGAGGAGGAAGAGACTGCAGCAGATAAGAAGAGATGAAAGAAGGAGAAAGTTCAGAAAAAGGAGGATGTAGCAGAAAAGAATATGAATATCGACGAGGCTAGAGCTAAAGCGGAAGTAGATGCAGCAGCTACGGAATCAGACGCAACGGCTACAAAAGAAAAAGAAAAAGAAAAAGCAACTCCCAAGAAGGAAGCAGAAGTTGAATTCGAATAGAGAGCCGCAGCTGAAAGAACAGCCGCAAATGCAGCAGCAGCAACTGAAGCATAGCAAAGAGAAGCAAATGAAGCCTCAACTAAAGCGACATAGTAAGAACAGTAGAAAAGAGATGAAAAGTCTTTGAACATTGACGCCTCACCAATGGACACCGACCTTCCAAAGTCATCGATCGAAGTTCCTAATGGTCAACCTAAATTCAATGGTATGGAATTGGGACTTTGCACTCCATATAAATCAAGCAAAGTGTCGAACTTGAAAAATTACAGGTATGACAAAGCCACTAGTGTTGATTTTTCAATAAGAATGGTTAAGCTTGAAGTTCATTCCATTTTAGAATTTGATAACCATTAATGTTACAGCAACCAAGATCACAAGAAGAAGCGTCATGCACAAGAACACAAGAAGTATCCTGGGAAACCCTTCTCAACAAGGGAAGAAAACCCAGCCAAATCCTTTGCTATATTATTCAAGAGAAAGGCCTTTTCCACCAAGAAAAACTAGCACACAAGAGGGTGATTAAACCCTAGAAGACTAACGCCCAAGAGAGGTGTGCACTTTTCCCAAGAAGGTTTACTTGTTGAAATTTCCAAACTCACACAAAATATATGATTCCTCAATGGGGAATTTACCTTTACCTATACTAGACTGAATATGTCAACAGAAGTGTCTATTGGCACAACAGGGTCGACCTCACTAGCTTATAATATAATTAATATTAACCAGATTAATTATCTTTTACATTAATTACCAGTCACATTAAGGTGGGGTCGACCTGTACCCTTTACATTATAATTAGGGTTACAGACAAGTCTGACTCTTGAACAATATAGCAAGGGATCTTATACACCCACTAGTTCTCATCCACTAGGGGCACATCCATAGGGATGTCCATATCACTAGATCATTGCATTACACAGAAGAACCACTTCTTCACTAGTGCTTAGCCACTAGGATCACGTTCACCTGTGCTTGTCCACAAGCACGTCCACTCAACAGATATTCTTTCCCACTGCATTACACAGGAGATTCATCTGGAGTTTCTCATCAACTCTTCTACTTAGAGGAGTCTAATACATCATATTCATTTATGTTCTCATGACGATGCAACCATCACTTTAGGATTTCACACATTCACCTTGTGCTCAGCCACAGGCACGTCCAACTCTGCAAATCTCCTTTGTCACTGCATTACACAGGAGAATCGTCTAGAGTTCATCTCAACTCTCTGTAAGGAGGAGGCTATCTCCACATTCCAGATCTATCTCAAATAGGAACCACACACCCCTCTTAGGAGCTTTCTCTCAGGTTTGTAAGCTGGAAAATGTCTCACATAGCTACAATCATCAACACTCCCTCTCAGCTAGGGAGACATTCTTCATCCTGCCAAGTCTCACACATATGTACTTTGAACTTTGTCTTGGTTGTAGTCATCAACACTCCCTCTCAACTAGGGAGGTATTCTTCACCAAGTTAATTTGGTGAAGATGTCTGCAATTTGCTCATGTGTAGGAAGGTACTACATGTGTACTATTTTCCTTTGCATCATATCTTTGATATAATGATGTTTTTATCTCAACATGTTTCTATTTGTCATGAAACACTAGGTTCTCAAAGAGATTTACACACAACTCGGGTTATCATCATAGGATCCATCTCATGATCAAGTAAATTTGTCAAAAGCTTGTGAAGCCATACTGCTTCGCACACTCAATGATACATACTCTGCTTCTATGGTATTCAAGGCCACAGATATTTCGTTTCCTGCTGCATCAAGAAACCATGACAACTTTTATGATAAGACAATAATTGGATGTTCTCTTCCGGTCCATTGTACTCTCTGCTCAATTTGTATCAGCATATCCTACAAACTCAAGTTCACACTAGGGGCATATCTCAATATATGTTTTACTACTATCAAGTGAGTTTGTCTCGGTTGGCTCATGGATTGTCTAAGTACATTCATCACAAGGCATGAATCAGGTCTGGTGTTAGGCAGATGTATCAATTTTCCAATCAGTTGTGGATCACTCCCTGTCTGAAGCATCATCATTCATTTTCTTCAAATCCATCATGGTGGTTTTACATTCTGTTATACTAAACTTCTTTAATATTCCCATTGTATACTTTCCTTGACTTAGGAAAATATCATTGGTCCTATGTCATACTTCTTGTCCCAATAAGTAGTACATCATACTTAGATCCTTCATTTCAAAAATCAAAAGTCAAGTCTCTCTTGTTTTCAACAATAAGGCTTTCTAAATAATTTATAACAAAACAGGCTTTTGTCACCAACATTGTAGTAATATAGGTTTTGGATCAACAATACTCTTGTTGAGACTTAAACTCATCAAGAATCCATTCATCTGATATTGTTTCCAACTCATGGATGGTAATACGGATGGAAGTTTATTGGTCTCATTGGATCAAGTGTCTCATCATAGACAACTCCCTTTGTTTGTGAGATTCCTCTAGTTTTGTATTTCTTGACACTTCTGTCAGCTACATGCTTTCTCTACTTGGAAGTTACCACAGACTTCCCTTCTAGTTTCTGAATAATATCTTATTTATCATTCTTTAAGATATATTGGTATTCTTTTGTTATGGCATCCTACCATACTTATTTCTCTTTTTGTTTCTTCAATGAAGTGGCTCATGATTGAAGGATAGCTTTGAAAACTCTTTTCATTTCTCAAGGTGTCCCTTGAGGGACTTGTAAGTCTCTTTGTATTCTAGCATAGTTTTGTATATCCTGGGCATTCCTTTTATGCCCCACTGTAATATCTTTGGTTATATCAACTGGAGCAACTGGATTGGTTGGAATAATGTATGTCTCCCTCTGAACTGTTGAAGGGGGAGAAGGTATTGTCTCACTATCAATCTCCATCTGAGATTCTTTGGGTTTGTTGAATAGGTATATCTTCTTTAAGGACAACATATTTTCTTGTCTCGCATAATAATCAATCAAATATGGTTTGGACTCTGGTACCATGAATAATGGTCCAAGTCTTTGAGGGCTCCCATACTAGGGATAATATCCTTCATTTATTTAGAAATTAAATCAACTATAAAATTAGAGATCTATTGATTTACCTGGTTTGCAGTCATGCTTTAGCTTTTAGAGGAAGTACTTCTCCTCTCTCTTATCTTCATTCTTTTGAGGTGGATATGGATCAATGTCAGTGGTAGAAGCGTATTGTCTTCCCTTCTTCCTAGTTGGATAGTTTATTGCATAGTGTCCATATTTGTCATATCTAAAGCATTGGATTTATGAAACATCTCTTATTTGATAACCTGGATTTGATGAAGATTTTTCATCTTTGAATGTTTGTCTAAAATTTCTTTTGAATTTTCCTCCTTTCTTTGTATGAAGTGCAAGAGCATGATTTTCTTCTAAGGAATCTTCCACTCCTCTATTTCTAAGTCTAAGTTCTTATTGAGTATAATATGTCCATATACGATCAAAGGTTGGTAGAGATTCTCTTCCACCGATACTCTAAAGAACAATCTCCTATTGTTTTGGAAGGTTGTTGAGAGTGGTTAAGACAAGTTCTCTATCAGACATGATTTCTCCAATGGTTTCTAGTTGTTCTTTAATCTTTGATATCTTCATAAAGAAGATGGCAACTGTGTCACCTTTCGGCATCTTGGTACTTTGAAGTTGGCTCTTCAAGGTAAGAGCTCTAAGGGTGTTATCACTTTCAAACATTTATTCTAATACTTCATACATATCATAAGTTGTCTTCAGGCTGGCAATATGAGGTAAGAGATGATTTCCTACTGGGTAGATGATTAATTTTCTTGCTTTGACATCTTCTTCCTTTCTTATCTTCTTCTCTACATCTGTAGTTGTGTCTGGTAAATTTTTAGTTACCACATCCAAAAGTTCATGTTCTTCAAGGGTGACATGAAGCCTTGATTTCTAGGAGCTGAAGTTGCTTGCTCCATCAAGCCTATCTTCTACTAAGGCTTTGTTCTTCATTTGTTTGTCTTCTTCAAACTCTCACCAACTGGATTTTGAAAACCTAATGGTTAGGTTGAATTAGTAACCTTGGATTTTGTTGGACTTATGACTGCCAACATTCAACTTAATAGTGTCACATAAATGCTTGTTGAATTAAGAAAAAAATGTTTCTTCAATAAGTTCTAGAAATCTAAGATCAAGATTCTGCAGGAAATTTAGGCACCCTAGAAACCCTAGGGCCAAAAACTCAAAATCCTCGAAATTTTATTTTGAAGGTCTCTGGAGATGCGCTGAGGAGGGTCGTACAACTTGGTCCAATTTTTAGCTCTAACATCCACTTATAAAGAGGTGAAAGGGTTGATCAATTGAGGGTCGTACGTATTTATGTAGAAACCCTAGAGATCATACAGAACTGCAGAAGGAGGATGGTTTAGCCTTTTGAAAGCTTGTGCAAGGGTTCTTCAAGACCTACGCTCTGATACCATGTTGATTTTTCAATAAGAATGGTTAAGCATGAAGTTCATTCCATTTTAGCATTTGATAACCATTAATGTTGCAGCAACCAAGATCACAAGAAGAGCCACCATGCACAAGAACACAAGAAGTATCCTGGGAAACCCTTCTCAACAAGGGAAGAAAACCCAGCCAAATCCTTTGCTATATTCTTCAAGAGAAATGATTTTTCCACCAAGAAAAACTAGCACACAAGAGGGTGCTTAAACCCTAGAATACTAGCGCCCAAGAGAGGTGCGCACTTTTCCCAAGAAGGTGTACTTGCTGAAATTTCCAAACTCACACAAAAGATATGATTCCTCAATGGGGAATTTACCTTTACTTATACTAGAATGAATCTGTCAATAGAAGTGTCTATTGGCACAACAAGGCCAACCTCACTAGCTTATAATATAATTAATATTAACCAAATTAATTATCTTTTACATTAATTACCAATCACATTAAGGTGGGGCCGACTTGTACCCTTTACATTATAATTAAGGTTACAGGCAGGTCTAACTCTTGAACAATATAGAAAGGGATCTTATACACCCACTAGTGCTCATCCACTAGGGGTACATCCATAGGGATGTCCATATCACTGGATCATTGCATTACACAGAAGAACCACTTCTTCACTAGTGCTCAGCCACTAGGATCACGTTCACCTGTGTTCGTCCATAGGCATGTCCACTCAACATATCTTCTTTCCCATTGCATTACACAGGAGATTCATCTGGAGTTTCTCATCAACTCTTCTACTTAGAGGATGTTAATACATCATCTTCATTTATGTTCTCATGACGATGCACCCAACACTTTGGGATTTCACACGTTCACCTTGTGCTCAGCCACAGGCACATCCAACTCTGCATATCTCCTTTCTCACTACGTTACACAGGAGAATCATCTAGAGTTCTCCTCAACTCTCTTTAAGGAGGAGGCCATCTCTACGTTCCAGCTCTGTCTCATATAGGAACCACACACCCCTCTTAGGGTCTTTCTCTCAGGTTTGTAAGCTGGAGAATGTCTCACATAGCTGCAACCATCAACAACTTGTAGGATTGTCCAGCAGCAGATGAGGAAAGTATTAGTCATAGGAGGAAATCTACTATCGATTCTCATGGAAACTCCAGTAATGGAAAATGGTGTTGATGATCCAATTTCCATAGCATGTGCTAGCACTGCCTTCACTACGGTGACATAGTATAACATCAAGAAATTGTACCGCTAGAATCAAGATAAGGAAGCTAGGGTCAAAGAGTTGGAAGAACAACTCTGGCAAGTGAGGATAGGTGAGGACATCCTAAAAGAGTTCAAATCATGTATAGAGAAAGTCAGGATAGAACTGGAGGAGCCATCACACACATGTATACCCACTTGCACATCTTTCAACAGACGACAACCACCATAATAGAATAGCATCGCTTAGTACAAGTCAAGAACACCCAACTCATCACCATTCAAGAATGTCTAGGTGATATTGATAGATGGATATCCAAGAACCTAGATGATTCGACCAATCTTACTCGCCCTTCAGGAATAGAAAGAAAGATTGATTACGCTTTTCTTGATCGTTGACAGCAAGCTAGGTAGAGAGTAGACAAAGAGACATCCAGCTCGCTAGCAATGTATGCACAACTTCACAAAGCAACTCAAGTTTTGACACAGAAGTTTCGTCTCCCTCCCCTCGAATAGCTTGGAAATACCCTCACAATGGAACAGATTATCGAGAAAATACAGCAAAGCACAAGTCACAGGCGAGAGATAATTGAATCAGCTACAAAGGTGATAATGGATTTGATGGAGCAACATCTTATACATCCCACCAAAATCCACACCATGATCCAAGCATTCATGGCTACCTTAGAGAAAGACATGAATACCCTCAATGACAACACAGTTGCACATGAAGCCATGCTTGAAGAACTTTCATACTGTAGGGTCATATCACTCTATGACCAGTTTGAGATTTGGACAGCTTAATTCGGGGAAAAGAATACATGAATAATATGAAATAGAAAATTCAAATTTCCTGACAATTGTATTATATTTCGTCTTTTTCTAACTATATTCAATTTCATCCCCTCTCTCACACATGTCAATAGCTAGTGGGGGGAAGCTAAAAGGTCTTTTCTAACTCCTTTTGGAAGTCAAGAAGACACTTTTAGGAGTTATCAAATTTTGTATAAATAAAGGAAGAAGTCCATTGTGAAAAGGCTCTTCAAGCATTGTATACACTCAAGAAACTATTTTTAGAGAAAATATCGTGTTAACTAATATTGAGAAGCCCTGTGGGCCAGTTTTGAAAGAGAGAAGAACTTGAGTAAATTGGTGTTTGCAGTAAACTATTTTCAGCAAATTGTCTATTGTTTACATTTATTTTAAGAATATGTTGTTGCATATAAACTTTTCTTAAGCATTGTTATTTTTATAACAGCTTTCTTATTCTTTATTATGTTTATGTCGTGAGAATATAGGTTGTTAATGTATGAAATAATATGATCTAGACTATTATGGTTATGTATTCGTGTGCATATGTTGTCTTACTTTACTTCTTCATAAGAGTTGCATAGTTAGTTTCATTTTAGCTACTCATTTGGTTACGATAGTTTT
>SNQJ01S0014696.1:161439-172584 GCA_010110895.2 Picea sitchensis
TTTGTGTATATGATCATACTCATTAATATATTAATATAATTTATTTCATAAATTATAAATATTTATAATTACCTGCATATTGGACGTTATAACTAATATTTAATATTGGTGAATTATGTTTTTTTGATTCAGTTGCTCAAGAGGGATGCACTGCATTTATACATTGCAAATAATCTGGACTAGATGAACGTATGGATTGAAAGATGTAAACAACATAATGGAGGTAGGTTATCATGGAAACGACTGTCTGAATTGGTAAGAGAAGCTCATCGTAACAGAGATACCAATGTTACGCAGAGGGGAATTGAATTAGCATATGGTTTGAAAGATGGGCTGGTAAGAAAATTCACCCATTTTATTCAGTTATTTTATATTATATTAATGTGACTACATGTGTACTGTGTTTTTCAAATACTTTCGAAGTTATATAAATTTATGTTAATTTATTAATTGACAATGCATATTTTACATATCTGACATATTGTAGTTGAAACACCACAAGGCTATGTGGTGCAATGGTTGTAAATTTTGCATCAAACAATTGGATGAAACCAGGGAAACTTCTGATAGTGGGATAACTGCAGTATTCTAGGTCACTAATGTTTCCTCTAAGAGTGACAAACATCCCCAAGAATATGAAAATAGATACTATGTGTATTTAAACGATATACTTGAGTGTGACTTTAATTCCTTCAAATTAGTTCTATTCGATGTCAAATGGTATAGGTTACGAATACATGAACACGATGAGGAAAGAATTGTTATTCAACATGCCAATGAATTTCTAATGATTAAAACAACGGTGTTTTAAAGAGGACATGATCGCTATGCTTTTCCAAGCCAATGTGAACATGTCTTTTACTCAAATATTCCAAGTGAAAGGGATTGGTCATTTGTTGTTGGATATGATCCAAGAGGAAGGCCAATTAAGTATACTCATTTACAGGAAGAAGATGATATTGAATATCAAGAAGATGATTCGACATATCATACATAGCCGAAAGATCATGGAGGGTCGACAAATGAAAAAGATGGAGAAGATCATGATCCAGGCGTAGGAGACAATATTGCAATTCTTGATGATGATGTCGATAAAAATATGCTCGAAAATGACATTGATGACGATGATGATATCATCAATCCTTTCAACATCGTTTCAAAACTGGATGATGATACAGATGTCGAGTTTGATGAAGAAGATCAAGATACAGAATAAGGATGATTACACATATGTTGAGGTTGGATTAGGTACATGACTATATAATATTTTAATTTGTATGAATTATTCTCTTAAAATAATTTACTTATAATTTCATGGGTTAATTACATGTTTTTAAGTTTTATGCGACGTTTTTATATCCTATGTCACATGTTGTTTAATTATTATTTGAAACCTGAAAGTAGTTTCCAATATACTAAAGTACATGGTAGACTAAAAATATCATTTAGAAACACATAATTTCATGTACCTTCATTAATTTTTGTTTTTGTAGTTTCTATGCATGAATCTTAATAGGACGTTGCTTTCGATTATTTTCTATTTTATAGATTGGGTTTTGGGGATCAATTGAGAGTGATGTGAGGGGGAGGGGAGGGGCCATATGAGCTTCCACCTTCACATGGTTGGCCTTGTTCAGTAGAGGATAAATTATTCTTTAAACCAAGAGAATCTCTTTCATTTTTATACCATCATGATCGTATAAGATTTCATCAATATTGTTGTCACGGTATTGCATGCATCAACGAAGTTTCCATGAACATGTTTGTTATTTATATAGAATTTGTTTTGAAACCTTAATTTTCTTTCAAAGTACACAATTTAGTTGACGCAAGTTTTAAGTTTTCGTCAGTATTTCTTCATTTTTCTTTCAGGTTCTACATTAATGTATATAAAATGTATCCGTGTCATAGTTGTGATGAAAAATACCTCTTTTTCGTTGATTTCTTAATCAACACCACAAAAATACTAGAGGTGGGAAACAATGACATGTGAATGGGGCCAACGTTGAAATTTTTTCAAACTGTATCTGTATGCATTGAAATTTGACCTGGATAGACTATTCACATGCCTTAACGATATGTGAGGGTTTATAGACTCACATTTCACTCAAACACCCACTTTCTTCCATCATCATATCATCATGGAAACCATAAACCCTATTTTTCATATGTTCTAATAGATATGTTAATGATTCCAAATTTCATATTTGTATTTGACTCAAGGTCCAACTAGCTTGCAAAGTATCAAATTTTTATTTCAAGTTGATAAAACAAATATGAAATGAATCCAAGCATCATTTTATATCGTCTCAAGAGAGACAAATGTAAATAATCTTGCGACGAATTAGCTATACTATGGACGAAAAAAGTTCGTCGATAGTATAGCTAATTCGTCACAAGAATATTGTGTCTAATTTGAATGATGTTACATGGTTTGCAAGGAGTGTAGGGATTATATTATGGTGCAATGTAGTGTCGTCTATAAGAACAATCTCTATTCCAAACCTCAAAATGGATAGTACCATATCTTGTTCATAAGACAAATATTCTTTGTATGTTTCCTTTGTAGTGGCTCAAGCCGTCGGTACACATGATGCCTGACAATGAAATGTAACAATTTGACTATTGAATGATAGTGTTATGTCACCCATGGTTAAGGAAAAAACTTAAGGTTCTTAGGTCCTATTTGAATCTTCTTAGAATTGAGATTCGTTACATAGTCCTTGCAAAAAGACAAAAGACTTATGTAACAGATACTAATTTGGTCTTCGTGTGGGACATTTTATGCCATTAGTATGTTTTGCACAAAAATAATGGATCTTGGGGACTACACCATGGTCAAGGAATGAGGAACATAGAATAAGGAACAAGGAATGAGAAATGAGGAGCACATAACAAGGAGCAAGTAATGGAAATTTTACGAGGACTAGACACCGACAACAATGACCTATGAATGGGGCCAACGTTGAAAGTTTTTCAAACAATTTTGTATGCACTAAAACTTGTCATCTATAGAATATTCACACGCCTTAACGATATGGGAGGTTTTATGGAATTAAATTTGAATGAAAAACCCACTTTTTCCCATCATCAATTCAACTAGTAAACCATAAACCCTAATTTTCTTTCAAAGTAGACAATTTGGTTGACACAAGTTTTAAGTTTTCGTCAGTATTTCTTCAATTTTATTTCAAGTTCTACATTAATGTATATAATTTTTTTTCGTGTCATAGTTGTGATGAACAATCCCTATTTTTTGTTGTTTTCTTAATCAACACCATAAAAATACTAGAGGCGAGCAACAATGACATGTGAATGGGGCCAACGTTGAAATTTTTTCAAACTGTATCTGTATGCATTGAAATTTGACCTAGATAGACTATTCACATGCCTTAACGATATGGGAGGCTTTCTGGACTCAAATTTAACTCACACACCTACTTTCTTCCATCATCATATCGTAATGGAAACCATAAACCCTATTTTTCATATGTTCTAGTAGATATGTTAATGATTCCAAATTTCATATTTGTATTTGACTCAAGGTCCAACTAGATTGAAAAGTATCAAATTTTAATTTCAATTTGATAAACCAAATATGAAATGAATCCAAGCATCATTTTATGTCATCGCAAGAGAGACGAATGTAAATAATCTTGCGATGAATTAGCTATACTATCAACGAAAAAAGTTCGTCGATAGTATAGCTAATTCGTCGTAAGAATATTGTGTCTAATTTGAATGGTGTTACATGGTTTGAAAGGGGTGTAGGGATTATATTATGGTGCAATGTAGTGTATTCTATAATAATAATCTCTATTCCAAACCTCAAAATGGATAGTACCATATCTTGTTCATAAGACAAATATTCTTTGTATGTTTCCTTTGTGGTGGCTCAAGCCCTCGATACACATGATGCCTGACAATGAAATGTAACAATTTGAATATTGAATGATAGTGTTATGTCACCCATGGTTAAGGAAATAACTTAAGGTTCTTAGGTCCTATTTTAATCTTCTTAGAATTGAGGTTTGTTACATAGTCCTTGAAAAAAGACAAAAGACTTATGTAGAGGATATTAATTTGGTCTTTGTGTGGGACATTTTATGCTATTAGTATGTTTTGTAAAAAAATAATAGATATTGGGGACTACACCATGGAAAAGGAATGATGAAAAAGGAACAATGAAAAAGGAACGAGGAACGGGGAATATATAACAAGGAACAAGGAATGAAAATTGTGCTAGGACTAGACACCGACAACAATGACCTATGAATGGGGCCAACGTTGAAAGTTTTTCAAACAGTTTCTGTATGCACTGAAATTTGTCATGGATAGACTATTCACATACCTTAACGATATGGGAGGGTTTTTGGACTCAAATTTGAATGACACACCCACTTTATTCCATCATCAATTCATCACGTAAACCATAAACCCTAATTTTCTTTCAAAGTACACAATTTGGTTGACGCAAGTTTTAAGTTTTCGTCAGTCTTTATTCATTTTTCTTTCAGGCTATACATTAATGTATATACAATGTATCCATGTCACATTTGTGATGAAAAACCCCTCTTTTTCTTTTATTTCTTAATCAACACCATAAAAATACTAGAGGTGGGCAACAATGACATGTGAATGGGGCCAACGTTGAATTTTTTTCAAACTATATTTGTATGCATTGAAATTTGACTTGGATAGACTATTCACATGCTTTAACGATATGGGAGGGTTTTTGGACTCAAATTTCACTCAAATAACCACGTTCTTCCATCATCATATCATCATGGAAACCATAAGTCCTATTTTTCATATGTTCCAGTAGATATGTTAATGATTCCAAATTTCATATTTGTATTTGACTCAAGGTCCAGCTAGCTTGAAAAGTATCAAATTTTAATTTCAAGTTGATAAAACAAATATGAAATGAATCCAAGAATCATTTGATATCGTCACAAGAGAGACGAATGTAAACAATCTTGCGATGAATTATCTATACTATCGATGAAAAAAGTTCATTGATAGTATAGCTAATTCGTTGCAAGAATATTGTGTCTAATTTGAATGGTGTTACATGGTTTGCAAGGAGTGTAGGGATTATATTATGGTGAAATGTAGTGTATTCTATAATAACAATCTCTATGCCAAACCTCAAAATGGATAGTACCATATCTTGTTCATAAGCCAAATATTCTTGTTATGTTTCCTTTGTGGTGGCTCAAGCCCTCGATACACATGATGTSTGACAATGAAATGTAACAATTTGACTATTGAATGATAGTTTTATGTCACCCATGGTTAAGGAAAGAACTTAAGGTTCTTAGTTCCTATTTTAATCTTCTTAGAATTGATATTCATTACATAGTCCTTGAAAAAATACAAAAGACTTATGTAGCGGATATTAATTTGGTCTTCGTGTGGGACATTTTATGCCATTAGTATGTTTTATAAAAAAATAATGGATCTTGGGGACTAAACCATGGCCAAGGAATGAGGAACAATGAACAAGTAACAAGGAATTAGGAACGAGGAATACAAAACAAGGAACAAGGAACAAAAATTGTACTAGGACTAGACACCGACAACAGTGACCTGTGAATGGGGCCAACTTTGAAAATTTTTCAAATAGTTTCTGTATGCACTAAAATTTGACATGGATAGACAATTCACATGCCTTAACGATATGGGAGGGTTTCTAGACTCAAATTTCACTCACACACCCACTTTATTCGATCATCAATTCATCATGTAAACCATAAACCCTAATTTTCTTTCAATGTACACAATTTGGTTGACGCAAGTTTTAATTTTTCGTCAGTGTTTCTTAATTTTTCTTCCAAGTTCTACATTAATGTATATACAATGTATCCGTGTCATATTTGTGATGAAAAATCCCTCTTTTTAATTGTTTTATTAATCGACACCATAAAAATACTAGAGGTGGGCAACAATGCCATGTGAATGGGGCCAATGTTGAATTTTTTTCAAACTATTTCTGTATGCCTTGAAAATTGACATGGATAGACTATTCACATGCCTTAACGATATGGGAGGGTTTATGGACTATTCCCATAAAAATTCAAAGGCATAAAGAAGGACATCACGATGTAAATGGTTTTTATCTTTGATGTAAAGGGTTTTTACCCATTTTTGTAGTATAAATAGATGTTGTTAAGATGTATGAGGATATCATATCATTAGTAGATAGATCCTAGTGATAATATTGATGAGTAGCTTTTGAGATAGTTTTGGAGACAGATGATTATCCATAAAATTCCCCCATAGGTTTTTAGCCAAAAGTCATATATTGAATACTAAATTAACAAGATCCATGTAGTGGCTATGTCCCTATAACAGTGTAATAGAAAAAATATCTAATACAATAAGAAAGTGATTAGTATATGCTAATTTCAATTGGTGGGTTTGTGATGAAAGAATCACAATCGATGGGTTTGTGCTTGAAATTTGTTATAAAAAATATGCGTAGAAAATATTGTCCATAAACTAAATTTAATATTGTTGAAATGTCCAATATGTTTTTTTTAAGTGAGGTTGTCCATGGGCAATTATAGTAATTTTTTTCGTATGAGTCATTTTACGGAAAAGTAAAATATTGCATCATTTAAACAAACTATGGTTTATGAATAAAAATCCAAAAATAACAACACTGAATAAAGACCAAAGCTAGCATTTGTATTATCAATATTCACCTTAAATTGTTTTTATTGAGATTTTTACATTAAGAGATAAGCTAAAAAAATAATCCATGCGATGGCGTAGTGAAAATGATGAGTAGAATACAAGCTCAAAATAATTGCACCATGTAATATTATGAATATAATTTAATTGATCAATAAGAAAGCTTAGTTGTTCTAGTAATTGTTTTGTACATGATGCAATATGCACATTCTCTACACTGAATTACATCACCAAATTTTAGTGAATTCTTAGTTCTACAATGTGCAATATCATAAAGTGTAAGAATACTGCCTAATTTAGAAACAATACAATGAAATTAGTGAAATTACTTGTCCCAATACATATAATGTTTGCAAAGAATAGTATAACAAACATGTTCAATAATAAAAACTAATCAAGTTTTTATCAATCTATCTAAAAGCTAGGGAAATAAAGATACCTTCACAAACTTAACTTGTAAGCTCAGGCACTTGAGTTCTACCTAAAATACTCAAATCAAAATCCAATATAGTTTTGAAACTGTTATGACCCTATGTTTCATAGGAATCATACAAATGGCTAAGATTTTACCTTCAGAAATGTTATGTGGTAAATCATGTGGCATCCTGCCCATTATTTACAAGGAGAAGAAATATATGAGCAGTCGACGATTTTGAGACAGTGTGATTGTGATCTTGGTTTCAAATATTCATTTGTAGCCTTACTAGATGGTTTGAATTCTTGAGTGTAGAAGTGTCCAAGAAATAGTTTTTGGTAGCTAAGGGTCAAATTATCATGTGTTGTAAGCTTCCGAAGTTCCCAGTTTCAACATCCAAAAAGGCAGGCACAACTCTCAGTTAGCTGCCAAAAATGTAGAGTCTGCTAATGGTTAAACTGTCCCATAAGACTCTTAAAGCGTTGGTAGTACACACACCATCAACATCTTAAATGATGCCGAAATCACCTCCAGATATGATTTTCTTAGTCTCAATAATTTATTTTGGTTTTTATTCATTATTTGATGAAGGATTCGAAACCCTAAGGTGTCTATTCGAAACCCTGCCATCATCAGAAGTCATTACCATTATCTCCTCGTGAGTGAAACCATCACTATCCGAGTCGGTTTTAAATAAGCATTTTGATCTAAGTTTCTTGTCTGCCAAGTGTTCATTTCAAAGGTTGCCATTCAAAACTCTAGTTTACCTCACGCATTTTCCTCCATATGGCTTCCTTTCACCCTACATCAGTGCTAATCTTCCACTCCAGCCTGATTTTGTTTTTTGTAGGAATTAACATTTGTTGCGGATGGCCAGTGGAGGAAATTTTCTCAGGAAGGAGCTGAATGACGTCTTATATCTAGAATCTCATCTTGAGATTTGCCAGATGTTCAAAGAAGCAGGTTGCTACAAGTATTGTGAGAAATTGTAGGGGTATCACCAGGGTGTTGCTGAAGCCTTTGCTTAAAGATCCGATTGAGAAAAAGTAACCTTGGGTCCAATGATAATGCAAATTGATGAGGCCAGTGTTGCAGCAACAACATAGATGCTTGGGCAAGGTGAGAGATGGTTTAAAAAAATTGTCACAAAGGGTATTGAGTTCATGTCTTACCTTAAGCCTGAATTTCAAATCATTATTTGACAGAAGGATGTTCCTAGGTCTTACCTGGAGGAGAATTCACAACATTTTCTTAAGGCAATTCAAGTGTACATCACTTGTAAAGGTCGGTATGGTAGAGTCATGCTCTATCACTTCAATCTGATGAATCATTTTATAGGCAAGTATCCTCTAAATTTACCCTACTACCTTCATAGAAGCTTGACGAAGATGTCACACCAATTTCAAGATAAGTCTGATAAGGTACACAACAAGCTTTTCCATCATGGCCTCATCAAGATTATATTGATGGAGGAACTCCAAAGAAGAGAGAAGGCATGGGACTATCTCTTGTTTTGGGGATAATTCAAGCAAGATATCTAGCTTAAGGGTAAGAAGACACCTATAAATAAGTCATATACACCAAAGAGAAGCAAGAGAAAGCGAAGGGATCTGTCACCAGTTCAGAAAAAAGAGCCAACACATTCATCCAGGCTCAAGAAGGAAAAAAATAAGCTTGATTTTGATGAAGGAATTGAGGGCCAAAGCATTGTTGCTGATAGGAACATTTTGAATTTTCCATATTTAGATTCTGAGTCTGAAACACCTATGGATGAGAGAGAGGAAATTGAAGTTGAATCTCCAGATCTCGAAATACATGAAACATCAACAAGCAAGGTCATTAAATAATTAAAGATTAGCTGAAGTTTCTTGATAGGGTTATTAAATCCCAAAGATAGACTATAAAGAACACATCAGATGAGGTAAGAGATTGTTTTGAAAGGTTAGCTAAAATGCATGTAAAGGAGCATAAGAGGAATAATAAATTTCTCAAGGAGAATCATAAGCTTCATAAAATGGTTAGATGATTAAGGATAAAACTAATGTTTAAAGATCCTAAGGCAAGAGAACATCCTGATTTAGAATCTTTAGTAGAAGTCACTGTGAACCTCAATGAACATCCTAAAGAGTAGACAGATTAAAGAAATTCCATTTTTGCAATTTTGGAAATGATTTCAAAGACATGCAATTTCGACATCTTACCTAGGTTTTGAAAAGGCGCTGTTAGCTTCCAAATCCCATGACTTTCGAAAACTTATTCTACTCTGTTTCAGACACATACGCTGTCGAAAGTGAAAACACATGCAGAACGTTAGTCTTTTTGGCCAGATCGAATATTTTTGCTGCCAAATTATTCGAGGAAGGTTTCAAATGAATTATAATTTTAAATTGGATAAATATCATCCTCTTTTTCAAGGTTTAGTGACTGATACAAAGGATAAAAGGCTAAAAATTTATCCTATTTTTGGTTGAAGATTTTCCCAGGTGCCAGAAAAAGATCTCGAGCTTCCTTGTCATCACCCAGAAGACTATGTAGATGTCAACGACTATAGTGTTTATAAGGATTCAATCACTTATGAATAGGATCTATCTCCAATCATTTTGTAATAGGATAGATTTTATAAACACTTGTAATTTTCAGATCCATCATTTGAGGATTTGAAACTATTTTGTAAATATTATAAAAGCTCATAGAGGCCACAGTCCAAAGGGTTGACCAGTTTAGACTGGTAGGGAAGGATGGAATGTAAATGTCCCCATCCACTATAAAATGTTCAAAGGCTATAAGTGACTGTTATGGATGAATATAAGGACATTTTGTTTCCAGATTCTTGTGTCATGATCATGTGGTGAAGTGCTTTCTTGATGCAATGTATCATGTGCACTATATGTGTGTGTGTGTGTGAGAGAGAGAGAGATACCTATTAAATCTAATCTCTATCCCAAGAGACGGAGAGAACAATAGTTACAACCATAAGCATGTATCCAAATGTACTGTCCATATAATCTTTGTGGCATATGATCTCATAAATTTTGATTTCACCATAAAACAAATAAGGAAATCTAACCTCAACCCGGCCCATTTCCTCTCATTATTAGCCAATTTCTCATTGTATAGCACTCCATGCATCTCCTCTGACCTTTTAACATGCATATTCTATCTCACTCAATCCCAACCTATTCAATCTGACTATAATTTGATATGTATTATGTCATGTTTCTAATTTGCTATATTGTATGTTGAATGGAGAATTTCCCTATGTTTTGTTATTTGAGTAACAATTTATTATGCACTCATGCATAGGAATTTATGGGTAAACATATTTGGGTAATGCTATCTTATGTGTGCATGCATAGGACTTGATAGGAAGGTAGGAGTCTTATAAAATTCCAGCAAGCATATAGTTCTTGGGTGAAACTATGGTGTGCTGGTTATAATGTTTTTTTGGTCTAGAAAAAGTGAGTGATGGACCATTGAGTGTCTTTCTATCCATTAGGTCTCTAAACACCTATCATATTGGTAGAAACTCACCCCATTGTCCATCTCAACAATAATAGTTACAAGTGATTGTTATTCTATGTAGATATGTCTTTCACTTATATCCACCAGTAGGGAAATACTCTACACATTTATCATATTTTCCTCCACCATCAAGCCAAAGATGCAATGGCTCCTCCTCCACCCTAGTTAATACTAGCACTTTCACAATATTTCTTGAGAATCCATTGGGAAATTTGACTCTGAATTTCCCTGGATACCTACTGAGACTAATATAAGGGAGTGTGATCTTCATGTTACTAATTTCTTTTCACCAAGGGACGATTTGGTGTGGAGGATCATCAACTCAACTCATGTGTGGTGATGATTGCTTGGATGCTTGATGAATTTAATTTGTGTCTAGTTTGGACACCTAAAAATTACAATTGCACCTAGTCCTTACACCATACACACATGAAGTAAAAAGGCATAAAATAATTGAAAGTTCAACACGCAAGATGGTATAAGGTTCAATAATCATCTTCAAAAGCATC
>SNQJ01S0014696.1:172594-183230 GCA_010110895.2 Picea sitchensis
GAGGCATGCAAGTTCCAAGGTACCAATTGGTTTCTAAGTCTAATTCCTGGATAATGAGTTGAAGTCGATAGGAAAAGACTCGTCATAGGAGGGCCTTAATGTATCCCCCATCAATAACACAAACCATGTAACAAAATTTGATGTAGATCAGAGTAACAAGTGATTCATGACTGACTCAAGGATGGTCGACGCAATAGAAGTCTTAAAGAATGCAAAAATAGTCGATGCAATAGAAGGCTTTTCAGGTTGGACATCTTTTTGAACATATTGACGACACGACAACTGTCTTGGAAAATAATGACTCAATAACAATGATCACAGACCAATTTGTAATCTTATAAAGGAGTATGACCAAGAGACGAGCGAATTTTCCAACTGAGACACAAGGCAAGTGAAAGGGTGTCATGTTCAAAAGTGACTCTTCCATGGAATACAAGTTTAGATACATTTCTTTCCCAATTTTTCCCCCACCATTTCTGGCGAGTACCTCTTTTTTTTTTACGCAAGCTTGAGGAGGATAACATATGATTGTCATGTAAGCTCATCCTTTGGAGTATGTTTAATGAACCCTAAGAAGGAGTGGTTCGGTCCCATTACAGGTCTTTCGATGTTTGTTTAACGAGTCCAAAGATAGAAAAATCGAAGGTTTTTCATGATTATAGAGTTTGGAAAAACACTTAAAGAGAACTCTCTCAGTTCCTTTTTCATAAAATAGTCTGATGAGACCGAAAAAGAGATAAATTATCGCCCAACAGATGCTTTCTTCAAATACTTTAATGAGCGTGAAAATAACAAGGTCTCTCGACAATCTTTTCATGTTTAGAGAGTCTGAAAAGAGATTAAAGGGAACTCCAGTGGGTTCCTTTTTCGTATAACCTTTACGAGTCCGAAAAAGTGATAAAAGTGTATTCGGTTACATTCTCACATATTTACGAGCATGAGAAAGAACAAAGACTAAGCTCGATAACTTATTCTCATGTATTAACGAGCATGAGAAAGAACAAAGACTAAGCTCGGGATTGTTTTCATTTTTATGCAAGATTTTAAACAAAACAAAACTATGGTTGGACCTGGTTTCATTTTTACGCAAGCTTGAACCAGAGGAAACTATGCTTGAGGTAAGTGGTTTCATTTTTACACAAGCTTGAACCATTGAAAACTATGCTTGGACTTCCCAACGCATAACACATGGATGGTTGGTACTTAGCCGCTAGCTTAAGAAACTAGCGGCTCAACTTCAGCATGAAGTCCAGAGGCTGAGGCAAATGCCCCCCAAGCTTCGTTTCATCCAACTGCAAAGGAGAATGAAATGAAGCTTCAAATACTAGACGAAGGACTTGACTCAAATAGAGAGGGGGAAAACTATTTCATTTTTTAACGAGCTTGACATAGAAACAAGAATTATGCTCGTAACCTTTGTTTCATTTTTTAACGAGGTTGACACAGAGACGAAAAAACTATCCTCGTAAGTGGTTTCATTTTTTAACGAGCTTGAAATTAGAAAACTATGCTCATAGACCTCTGTTTCAGTTTTTAACGAGGTTGCCTATGAGACGCATAAACTATCCTCATAAGTGGTTTCATTTTTTAATGAGCTTGAAATTAGAAAACTATGCTCATAGACCATTGTTTCATTTTTTAACGAGGTTCCCTCAGAGATGCAAAAACTATCCTCGAAATTGGTTTCATTTTTTAACGAGCTTGAAATTAGAAAACTATGCTCATAGACCTCTATTTCATTTTTTAACAAGGTTGCCTCAGAGACGCAAAAACTATCCTCTAATTATCTCTTCTTGATCATGGATTCCAAGAGGACAATGCTCCGAAAGGAGACCGTGTCAAGGGAAAAAACTCGGTCATGGCTTCCAAGAGGTCTTCATTTGAAGGAAGAAACACACTCTGGAAGGACATCATGTTGAGGGTCGCGACAGGAGTAAAGATATCAGGCTCTAAAAACCCTATTGAAGAGATCACCATGTCGACTACTGGATCTAAGTCATCAGAAGTTGAATCCATGGGTGATAATGCCACATAATTGACCTGTGGCAGGGGCGATACCGTCTGCATATAAGAACCATTTAGGGAGGAAATCCAGGTGGGGTCAATGAATGAAAGTTGATCAATAGTCACAACTCGTCCATCGTGAGGGAAAGATATCACACAAAAAATATTAGACACAATAGCTTTCATGGCATAGACATAATCTCGCCGAAGGAGTAAAGAAAAATCTAAGGGGTCTTGGACTACCATGACATCAATAAAGACAGTTTTCCCTCCCAAAGTTACAGGAAACTGAGGAAGGGTCCCTAAATGTTGACTAGTTATTTTGTTAAAAGCTAACCGATTCTGCGTAACCGGTGCAAGTGGGGGACAACCCAAAGCCTGCCAAGAAATAGAGGACAAAATACTGACGGACGCACCTTCATCTATCAGCATCTGACGAACGTCTCGACCACAAAACTGTGTTGTAATCTGGAAAGGAATGTGAGAGGGAAGACGAGGTCCAGTTAGCACACCCCAATCGAAACATATGGCCTCATTACTTGGAGGGGGTTCCACGGGATAAGGAGGAATAGCCCCCGACATGGTAGATTCTGTATCAACAAAAAAAACATGGGCAGTATCGGGTTTACTCTCTAGCGGGAGAGTAGGATCGACCGATGGAGAGATCAAATCGATCTCTTTAATTTCACTCTCTGAGGGGAGAGTGGGATTGACCAAGGAAGGTATTGGATCAACCACTGTGTCAATTGGTTCGACTAAGGATGTGACCAGATTGATGACATGATCAACGAGATTGACTGGTGAAGGGACCGAAGTGATCATTCCATCAACTATTGGAGGGTTGAGAGAAAGCTTATGGTAAGAAGCTGGAAGTTGAGGTTGTGAAACAGTCATGTCTTCCAAGAATTTTGAGGCTTCGTCCGTATGAGGGCAAAGGTGAGTGAGATGACTCCCTTTGCATAACATACATGGGAACTTGACTCTACTTTTCTTCTTCCCAACAGTATCTTGACTAGTTGACGGGGTCTCATCAACATGTTGTTCAGAGGCTGATGATATGGGTTGGCGAGGATGTGTAGACCATGCTTCTATAACCTTGGACAGACCAGGGAAATCCTTAAGAAGATGACTACCCTTACAAATCCTGCAAGGGTACTTGGGCTTACGAGTTGTTTGGGTGATCATGAAATCATCAACACTCCCAGCACGATTAACAGTAACTGGTTGTTTTACAACATGTTTAGCAGTGGTTGGAAGCTTGGATCCTTAATTTTCTTCTTCTTCTTCTTCCTTTTCTTCTTCTTCTTATTCACCGAGTTACTAGCTTCATAACTTTTGCTCGATGAAGAATATGAAACATAAGGCGACCTTACAAGCAAAGAAGGTGAAGAAGACCTTACTCGTGAAGAAGGTGAAGGATCAACATGAGGTTGATGTTCTTGGGGGGAAGGGCTTGTGACTGAAGCACTAACTGCATTCAGGATTGCCTGAGTGGAAAACAACCATACCGGTAATCCAATAGTGAGACCTGGAAGGCTCAAAGTAACGATGTGAGGAGGACCAATGTTTCCATAAGAAGGAAAAAAAAAAGGTTCCCCTGGATCAGGGGTTCCTTCATTGGTCATTCCAGGAACTGACGCCATTAAATAAATCCAACCTAGAGTCTGCTAGGGAAAACACACAGCACACGCTAAAAATCTAGGAAGCAAGCAAACAAACAAAACCTTCTCATAATGAACACACTAGTTGGTGATGAAATCTAACATCGCAGGAACAATGTAAGAAGGGGATGAGATAGAGTGGGTGCAAAAGTTATGTTGACAACCTACTTAATGGACTTACACCTTGGTGCAAGCTCCCACACATAATCGTGGGTATACCCTCCAAGGATCCCGAGTGAGTTTGGCCAATGTCGATTCCAGGTACCGTGAAGATTTTCCCCTCCATAGTCACCTTGTGTAAATACCCTAAAGAGATAGGCCACTAAGGTTACCAATCACTACAGTGATGGCTGGGGAAACAATCGACAGTCCGATCCACGTGCAAGGGTAGGGTATCTAGCCCGAAATAAACTTGAAAGGCTTCCACTCATCATTGTGGGTATACCTCTCAAGTGACCCCCATAATACGCTCAACCCCTACACCAATACCAATAAAGAAGGGTGAGTAACTCTGCCAGTCTCAATGTGACCTCATGATTGACCCTTGTGTTAGAAGGGCTTCCCAGGAGAAAATGTAATAAGTGGATTTAACCGCTACCTAACTCAAGATTCTATGTTTGTTTGCAGCTTTGGAAAGTGATCTTTCTCATCTATTCCAAAGATCCACAACTAATCTATTGTAGGTTTGCTACCAAAAAATATAAAAATGTCTAATCAATTTTTATAAGAAATATAAAAATGTCTAATCAATTCTTTATAAGCACTTTATTTCCATGGCTATTGTTACCTCAAAAGGAAGATGGTCTGACAATATGGTGTTTTGATCGCACTCCAAAAATTATGCAAAAGATATAAGATGCACCTTCTATCGGCTTAGAAAGCTATGCTAATGAGAAGGAGAAAACATTTATCATCTCCATATGCATCTATGTCCCAAAATATACTAAATTCATCAATATCAAGATTCTCAAGAAATGCCAAGAATCATACAATTTTACTTCAAATGCAAGGATGCCCTAAATCTAATATAAAGCAAGAATTAAATCTTTTGTTTCAAAAATTTCTTTAACAACCAATAATGAACTTTCTTAAAACAAAGAAACCCAAACTAAGTTTTCTTTAAAGCAAACTATTCAAGAAATCATCTTTCCCCAAACAATTCTAAAGAAAACACATGCCTTGTAATTGAAAGACACTCTAAAAGCAAGAGACTAATCCTTCAAAACCAAACAAAGCAAAGATGTATTAAAAGCAACTCAAAGAATGTCAAGCAGATCAGAACAGATCAATATAGGGTCCAAAAGTTCAATCCAACTGATCAAAGAAAAACTTGGTCATCAAAAGATGACAAAACCCAATCCAAAAGTCAACAAGTTCTGTACTCTAGCAATAGAGGCAGTGCCAGGAACAGGGTATTCTCAGAGATAACATTGTAGTCACACCCAATCCCAACAACAACAATATAGGGTGCTAATATCAATGATTCTCACAGCTACTCAGTTGTCATAGTATGAATGCTTGTAAACAAGATTTTTTGAAAAGGACTAAATTTGAGTGAAAATTCAGATCCAGAGAGTCCGAATGGATCCCCCACAGACTCAAAACAAGCAACAAAGAAAGGGAACCAGGGACTAACTAGAAACAACAATCCATTCCCCTAGTTGGAGTCACCAATTTTGTTATTGGACAACCTAGGGTGCTACCACCTAACGGATCTCCCTAGATCCACCTCCAGATCTAGAAACAAAACACACCCGTAACATGACACTTTCCTCTTAAGTTTTAGATATTGAATTTACAAAATAAAGAGGGATGAGTGACATAACATTTAAATGTCACTCTCTCTCCATCAACCTAGCTCCATTCCAACGCCATACAATGATGAACCCTGCAAGAACACAACCAACCAAAGTGATAGTAATAGACTAAACTCACAACCTATGTATTTGATCAAGGAATCATACAATTAAACACAACAAGATTTATAGGAAAGAATCATTACTGTATCATATTAAATGTAAAAAGAGAGATTACAACCATGGCCTTTGATGTCGTAAGGTCCCTTCCAACCGTCCTTCATTCCCCACACACTTCCACTTCAAGAATTCTCGGCATAGATCCTGGAGCACATTCACAATGTATCTTGACAAAGTGGCTCATCTAGCCAAGCTGCATTTTAAAGCTCAATCTAATCCAATCTAATCCCAAAAGCTCCAAAGCAAACCTAAAGCCAAAAGCTAACCAAAGCTAACTTTCTCCATGAGAACTCCTTTTATAAGTTAGAAGAGGATAAGGTGAGGAGGTTAGGATGATCCCACCAAATCATGAAAGCGCAGTAAGATCCAAACCATTCGGGACATGCCACCTCACCATATAGAAGTTTCTCCTTCTAGAAGATTCTGAGAAAACACTTGTTTTTCTCATGTGTAAGCATTCTCACACCCCACCTATAGAGAATCCTGCGAACATCTCTCACCCTAACTATGGTGCAACCCGCGAGTCACATTCTCACCCCACCTATATAGCAACTCCGCGAACTTCCTCTTTTTTTAGGGTTTTTACAAGGGAAAATGCAACTTATTTTCTTAGAAAGTTCTTCTCCTTGTTTCTGTGAACCCAGCCAATCAAACTCTAAAGGAAATGTGATAGGCTTACACTCACAATACCATAGGGACAAATGCAGCCAATGTAACAAGGGAGCTCATGTTACCCCATGAGGGGTGACACATTTTTTGGATATGCTAGAAAGGGTTTCAATTTGTTGCTTGCATGATGTGTCATGATCATATTCCCTATATCTAGATATAGTTCTTCTTGATCTCCACCAAAAAAAATTATCATGCTAGCTCAACTATGGTGTAGCTCACTCTCATGCCAAAACTCGCATGATATATGCATTGTTGTACCTATATGGAATGGTTTCATTTGTTTGCTGGCATTCCATGTATCAATACTCTTATTTGGAAACCATGATGTAACTTATTATCTTATCATAAAAGTGGTAAACACCTAATATTTCCAAGTAGCATTTCATAACATTACATGGTTTAATTACTAGCCTCATATTACCTTGGGGAACCTATTTTATGTTAGAAGTGTATCATCTCTTGGATTAACCTATACCATTGGGTTCTTAGGATAGATATAATTATCCATATCCCAACCATGCTAATCATTTTCCAACTCCGAAGTGTTATTCATTCCATCCATATCAAAAATCATCTTGGTCATGTATGATTTCCTCAAAGGTCAAAAGGAAAGGTCAAATTGATAAAGCCCGAGTCAATAATCCAATAAGGAAAAGAGGTGAAGAGATAAAGTCAAAATCCAAATATAAATCTTTAGCAATGCTCCCTCACTATGAGGCCAATGCCCCTAGTCTCTAGTTTGTCTATGAATATATAAATAAAAGTATCTTGTTCGATAAAACAAACATTAAAAAAACAATTCTTAAAGGGGTAGTAAGAAATAATGTTAAGGATGGTAACTCAATGTTAACATATCTCTAGAAGGATATTATATGTAAAACTCCTAGCTAAATAAAGGTGGATGAATAAATAAATGATTGATAAGACTTGTGCATGTCTAAGACTTTTAGGGTCATCACATGAACTCATTCCCCATTCCCTTTCATCATTATTAATTATTTTTTCCTATCTTTCACCTAGGTGTTTAGGAAATATGTGTTGTCTTAGGACTTGATGCATGTATAAGGGTAAATATTGTTCCCCTTGGTAAGACTTAGGAAAATATTAAAACAACCCCCTTTTTTATGTTTTTATAAGAGATGTCACCAGGTTCTACGAATTAATGAGTAGCTAAGAGGCTAGACCCATTACTTCAAGTGGGTATTGTGCATTGGGATACATGTATTATGCCTCAAGATCCATGACATTGCATTGGTATCCATGATGCTACATTTGGATCCATGTACTCATATATGATCATATCTACATACATTTTGATCCATACCATTTTCCTTGGGATTCATGTCACCGCATTGGGATCCATGACAGTGCATCGATCCATGAGAGGGATGCCACGTTGCCACACATGCCACATGGACCACTCAAGTTCATTGTCCATTATCAATTGGAAATTTCATTCACACTTATGCATTATTTATCTCTCCTTGGACCACACATGGGGGTTATTAATGCCTTCGAGGAGTTGGTTACAAATTATGGAGGTGGTTATAGGTTGTTATTTGGACCTTGTGATGATGTGGCATGCTTTATTTTTATCTACTTGAGAAGCACCCACCTAGAGGAGGCCACACATGCCATTTATCTTGAATTTTTTACTTGGATGGCTCACACATGTGAGAGGTAATGTCATTTTCTTGAGTTCTTTATTCCAAACTTGGACCTTTCCATCATTTGAGGGAGTTGGTTGCCAAAGGATCTTTGGGAGTATTTGGACAATGCTGACTCAATTATTCACCCTTTCATGGGGAAATTTAACCTTTATTGAGGAGTGAACCTAATTTATTATCTCCCTCTAGCCCACACTTGTGGCATTTATTATTATATTTGGACCATTATTTAGGGTCATTTGTCTCTTGGAGGGTTTTGAGGGATTTGTTAGATGATTTGTTGTATTTTCCCATGGACTGGGTTAATGGTTTTGACCTCATAGTATTGAGTTAGCACATTGTGTTGTATTGTATTTGAGGAGGCTCTTCACCTATAAAAGGAAGAGTCCTCCCTCATTTAAAACCATTGGATATTAATGAGAAACTTGGCTTAATATTTGTTTGAAAATAAATTTCTTTTCTTTGTTAATGTTTAGTCATTTTCAAGATTTGTATAAGCACTTTTAAAGGCTTTTGGGAATAAAAAGGCCGCTAGAAGGCCAAATAATTAAGGGTGAAATTCTCCACTTGGGAGAGTTCTCAAGGTAAGTTCTCTAACCTTACCCCTTTTATCATTGAAGTTATTGTTCATGCATTAAGGTAGGACGTCTGATGCCTCTATCATTTTTCTTGGCCAACCTTTCAGTTCACCTTGATAATACTAGGAAAGGTTGTCATAATGTGTTATCCTCAATATAGATTGCATTGAGCCTCATTGACTTATATTAGTTCAAATCATGATAAATAGTTCTCAAAGAAATATCAATATGTTGATCACAAGAGGGTTTGAAAATCATTTTTAATTTAAGTAGAAATTGATCACTTTTATGGATGCCCTAATGCATACTTTGCTTGGAATGTTTGAAATCAATACAACATAACTAGGGTTGAAAATAAATTTTATTGCAACATTTTGAAGGAGTGTTGTTCTATGTTATTATAAACTATCATTGGATGTATTGGAAGGTCCAACAACCTCATTCAAAGTGAAATCGTTGCATGTTCTTTATTGTTGTTCTGAGATTTTTCTAGTATTCCTTTTTCTACAGAGATTTATTGTTGTGCGGGGCTATTTGTAACCCTCCTCGTTTTCCAATGTTTCGAGGATTTCATTATATTCATTTCCATAGGTGTCCAAACGACTTTGAAGAGAGATAAATCACCTAGTTTCAAGCCTTGACATTACCTCCTATGTGTTATCCAAAACTCTATTCAGGACTGTCATAAAACTACAGAAGTATTCCACTGTCAATGGTGATTAAAATGTTGATGTCTTGCAATGTTTTTATGACACCTTGTTTTCCACATCCCAAAGAAGACAAAATATGTTAAGGAATTCCAATGGACCTTGTAATTAGTCCAATTGTTTCCTCCTTTCACTATTGTATGAAGGTTTGTTAACCATATTTTGTTGTGGTGTTTGCATGTCTTTTGGCTTGGTTGGTTGACCACGATACATTCCTACCCTAACCGCCCCAAACAATATACCCAAACAATGCA
Organism: Picea sitchensis; assembly: GCA_010110895.2. Taxonomy (NCBI): domain Eukaryota; kingdom Viridiplantae; phylum Streptophyta; class Pinopsida; order Pinales; family Pinaceae; genus Picea; species Picea sitchensis. Next base: position 182,114 of record SNQJ01S0014696.1, read on the forward strand.
ACATTTATATTGTTTGCTAGTTGAGAGGGGCGATTCATGCTACAATCATGGTTCCAAAGAATTGATCTATATTGTACGATGAGAAATAAATTAATTCGAGTGTTGATGAATGAATGGTAAGTTTGGTTAATGATATAATTTTTGTGCCTTGACATATAATAGTAAAATTTGCTAATCGGTAGCATTGTGTTTCTCCTAAAGTTATTACATTGAGCTCGTTGCCTTATTCTGTCTTTACAATAGTGATACTTCATGTGTTTCATGGAATATACTTATTGAATGGATGCAAGCTTATATTGGTTATGAACTTGTTACAATGATAATCTATTTCTTTGCTATCATAAAGACAATTTCATTCTTAAATGTTCATAAGTACTGTTCATGATTCACTTCTTGAACATATGAAATTTGCTAAATTATGACTCTTGTTCATGATTCACTTCTTGAACATATGAAATTTGCTAAATTACGACTATCTTGTGAATGAATATGTACTTTTTACTTAGAAATTTTCACCTTTAACATTGTATATTGCTTCATCCCTAATTATGAGTAATGGTGCATTGGAGTGTTGTGTTTAATAAAGTAAGTGTTTTCCTTCCAAGCATTCATTGAGCATTTTCTTCTCTTACTTTTCTTGAAGCATCAGTTTAGAGAAGTCAACCCAATTCAAAAAAACTCCTTGTCCTCACCTATCTAGAAATGATATTATAGGACCTAGTATTAGCCCTCCTTATGTTATAAAGCATGGCCTTGCCCAACTAGATTCCCACAAGCTTTGGACTTAGAATGATATTTCTAAATATTCCCAATAAATGGAATGGCCCTTCATTTTAAAGATTCCCACAAGATTTGGAATGTGGATAGTATTTAAATATTTATAAAACCAACTATGATGAAAATCCATGAATTCATGTACAAACAAACCTTCTTAGGGAGCCATAAAAATCCTAAAAATTCCAAGTAGAATAGAGAAGCCTTTGTTTTTCAATGCCTCTCATGATGAGCTTAGCCAACCTTACAACTTATATGTTTAGTAAAGATCACACACATAAATATATTTGATATGTATATGTTATCTATTTTAATAAAATATCCATATCAAATATATATTGTT
>SNQJ01S0014696.1:191983-205829 GCA_010110895.2 Picea sitchensis
ATGTATTTCGGCCATCAGATGCTCTTCTGACCTCACACATTAGGGGGCATCTGTTATAACCCTAAAATGCACCACACAGGCTTACCTGGCATTAGGCCAACTCATGTCTCTTCCTAGCCAAAGCCATGCTGAATAAAACCTCGAAAAACCACTGAAATCAAGCAACCCACGCCCTAACCTCTCACTGGACGCGTTGGACCGCTTGCTGGCCTTCTACTGCACGCGGTGGACCGCGGGCTAGCCCACTACAGCCCGCGTTTACCTAACAAAGAAAAAAATCAGGAAAGTTTCCGCTGGGACGAAAAGATTTGGGTCAGTTAACTGTAACTCCCAGCCATGCATGGCCGAGAGTTCATCTAAAACCCTAGCTCCTTCTAGCCTATAAAAGAAGGGGTAGGGGTACTATTCAAAGAAGGAAAAATCATAGCAAAGAAACTCTGCCCAATTGCCGTCCATTTTGTCCCAACCCTTTAGCTTTTCCTCAAACTTTAGGAGAATTCAAGCAAAGCAGTTGGAGGACAAGGAAGAGGAGGAGCCCAGGATCAGGATCGAGGAACGGTGGCCGGTCTCAAAAATCATTGTAAGTTGGTTCATATTGAGATCAATAAAAGATACTTTTCCCATCCCAAATACATGAGTCTTATATGTTTTATGTGATTTGTGTTTAGCAATCCTCTAACCCTAGTAGAACAATAGTAGCATACATGCATAGTTTTGTCTTGATTGGGATAAACGTGGAAGAGCAACAATATGAGGAGATAAACTCGATGGAGGATCTACTTCAGCCATCGATAAAAAGGTTAGTTAGTTCTTCCCTTGTTTGGTTAAAGAAAAGGGGTTTAGATTGAGGGTAGAAGGTTAGAAGTAACTTATGAAGGGTCATGATCTGGATGCAATTTTAAGCCCTAGCTTCTTAGTCCATGAATTTAGAATACCCCACAATGATTTGTCTATTTGAATGTGAATTTCCACCAACAATATTTAACATTTTGATACATCTTGAATATGAACTAGATCATTGTGGCCCGATAATAAAGAGATGGATGTATCCTATAGAAAAATATATGAAGGTTCTGAAAAAAATTGTTTGTAATAAGGAAAAACCAAAAGGTAGCATGTCTGAGGGATATTCAATGAAAGAGGCCATGGGATTTTACACATAATATAAGAAGGATTTTAAAAGTGTAAATTGGTGTGTATGGGATGATGATGAAGACGAGAGAGTTGCAGGTGAAGTATTAGAAGGAAATGGAATGACGTTTAAGCTATCACATGAATAAAGATGTACAATACATGCCTATGTTCTTGAGAACACATCTTCATTCAATAAGTGGCGTAGGTGAAAATATTTTTTACACAATAATTTATTGATTCAGAAATTGCATTTACATATTTATTATTAATAGTATTATCTTATTATGTTCATAATTCTATAAGGAAATATGAAGAAGAATCAAGCTTATGGATACAACATGACCTTAAAAGTAGACATCCTTGATTTGATTGGAAGTGATTCTTTTCAAATTTGAGCGATGCATATTTCGATACATCTTGAATATAAAAGAGATGGATGTATCCTATAGAGACATATATGAAAGTTTTGAAAAACATTGTTCATACTAGGGAAAAAACAAAAGGTAGCATGTCTGAGGGATATTCAATGCAAGAGGCCATGGGATTTTACACATAATATAAGAAGGATTTTAAAAGTGTAAATTGGTGTGTATGGGATGATGATGAAGATGAGAGAGTTGCAGGGGAAGTATTAGAAGAAAATGGAATGACGTTTAAGCTATCACATGAATAAAGATGTGCAATACATGCCTATGTTCTTCAGAACACATCTTCATTCAATAAGTGGCGCAGGTGAAAATATTTTTTACACAATAATTTATTGATTCAATTGCATTTACATATTTATATTATTAATATTATTATCTTATATGTTCATATTCTATGTAGGAAATATGAAGAAGAGAATCAAACATGGATGCAACATCGACCTTAAAAGCGTAGACATCATGATTTGATTGGAGGTGATTCTTTTCCAAAATTTGAGGAATGGATTGCTAATGTAGTGAATGATGCAAAAGAAGAAGGTCAAGATATAACAATGAAGGAATGCGAGCTTTCATAACTTCCACATATATGGGCTATGAATTTTAGTGGAATGTGGGCTTATGGTAGTCATTTAAGAGTGGAAGAAAAGGACAAAAGAAAGACAAATTGTGATTGTGTTGTTAGTACAAAATTTCTTCATGAAACCGAAAATAAATTTATGTTGTATTCATCGAAGAAATTGTTCAAGTTGATTATGGTGAAAATAGTCCTGTATTTTTAAAATGTAAGTGGGTCAAACCATACTCAATAGAACATGATGAGTATGGATTTGTACGTGAAAATACATGACAATTTTTATCAAATATGGATGAGCCCCATGTCTCCCCTCTTCAAATTAACCAATCATTTCTAATTGATGATGTGAGAAGCCCAAGATGGTCGTATGTCATTCAAATAGAGTCTCGTTCGAAACAAAAATTCATGGAAGTTGTCGATATAATACTTGATGGGAAATATGTCGATAATTTACAAGAAACATTCGAAGAAGTGGTTGAATATGATGATATAGTGATTGAAGAAGAGACTTTGATTACCACTGAAGAGATTAGGAGAGAGAATGTATTGCATGCCACAAATGAGGATGATGAAAAAAATCAAGAAGATGCACACATAACTGATCAAGATTCTGATCCTAGTGGCAATGGAGATGATTATGATGATGATTTGTCACCTTAACTAGGTTGTCACCTAAACTCTGATTATGTGTATGATGTAATTTTTCACTGTTGTTTTACTCATGCATTTTTCAATCTAATCATCATTTTTTTTTGGTACATTGTATACAAAACATGAGTTGTTCATTGCTGTTTTGAAGTGAATTTCACTTATTGTTAAGGGTTAATAATAAACCCATTTGATAATATTACTATATGTTTGGCTTTTGGAGAAATTTGAGTTTTTATTTCATAGTACAAAATCTGAGTTTTTATTTCACTTATTTACTGCTGATTTCAAGTTATATAAACAACACTTCACATGCTAATTTCAAGTGGCTTTTGCTCTTTCACTTGTGCACTTAATTTTTCAACACATGCAATTAATAAAATACAAGTTTCAAACTTAGATTCCACTATTGTTCTACTGATTCAAGTGGATGATTTATACATTATTGTTTATTTGGAATTTAGGATATGAAGAAAAGGCATGTGAAGCGCAAACTAGATGACTTCAATGATAATGCATAAATCTTGACATAATATGAGTGCTCTCACATAGAAAATGTAGCCAATAATGATGGATATTTATCTTCTCTTGGTTTGACAAACATGCAAGTTGTTAATCCACTTAAGTAGTATATTATTTGTTTAATAGTGTTTAATGTTTTATAGACAAGAAATTTATGTATATAAGACACAATATGAATTTTTTTATAGGAAAGAAAAAAATAGCATAGAGAAAGTGGAGAAAAACTCAAAGGGAAATAAATATGTATTTCCACCAACTCCGCATAGAAGCAAACACATTAATGATGCAACAAATGTAATTGTTGAAAATAATAGTGGTGGTTATGATGTGAAAATTGATAATGCACGTGGTGATGTGCAGACAAATATTGCACWTGGTGATGTACAATGTGAGGATGATATCTTCACACAAAGTCTAAAAGATATTATCAATAATCTTGAGATAAAAGGAAATTCAAGTTTGGAAATGATTTATTCAAAATTAAAGGAGATGTTATAACCAACATCTATAGAGAATGATATTGAGCTACCTACTGTCAAATCTGATGTGGCCAACTAGCATGCAATTCCAGTTAATGCAAGTTGTGAAGATAATACACTTACATTTGTTGTGCTTCAAAATACACCTATTGCATCTACTGATGGAACTGGATCCGCTCAAAATATTGCTAGTGGTTCAGAAGATGTGTTCATTTTTGTTAAAAGACAAAGATTGAAACAAGGTTTGTATAGATTTATAGAGAGGAATGCAAGAGAAAGGAAAATAGAAGGTAATAAACCATTCTTGGTTGACGTGTCAAAAGATGGTGAGCCCATAGGTCCAAATGCAACAAGGTGGGTCTACAAGTTGAGAACAAGATGTAGGACCCATTTGGATATTAACAAATCAAATTTTGCAGATCAAGATCCACGAAGTGTGGATAAGTTTATACAAAGAACGGAAAAATATTTTGAGACTATTGGTAGAAAAATATATATAAAATATTACAAGTCTAAGATGAGGCTTTTGATGAAAAACTATAGATACAATTGCAGAAAATTAATCATCGAAGGAAAAGATAGGATAGACTCCACTCTATCTCTAAAAGAATGGGAAGCATTGAAGGAAACTATGTGTTCTGAAGAATATTTTACAAAGAGGAACATAGGCATGAAATAAAGAGATAATGTGAGGGATCCATATACATTTGGTCGAGGCAGGTTGCAGACCAAAAGAGAAAAAATGTCAGTAAGTGTTTCTTTTTGGTTGAATTTAAATTGTTATTTATTTCGATTTGTTTATTTAATTGACTATGTTGAAACTTGAAATTGTCTTTTAGGTGGAACATAGTAACAACGAACCAGGGGCAGAAGATATTGTCCATTATATGGCAACATTAGAGTCTTGTAAATATGACAGTAAGATCCAGTGAAAATTTAGAGCTTCAACATAGATTTCAAAGCCTTTAGTTGGAGTTGAAAGTAGCCCAATAAGAGCCACTACAAATGATGTCAACTCGATTTTTGGGTACCAACATGTAATGAGTTCCATACATGATCTTAGTGAGACAATTTCGCAGTTGGTTGCCTCTATTAAGCCTATAGTTTCTGCATGGAATCGACATAATTCCACTGACTCAAGTGAGGTAAGAGGCTTTATTGATCTCATTTCTTCTTTCTTGAACATGTGTATGCCATTTCTTCTCACAAAGAAATCTATTATATTTCATTTCTTTTTGTTTGAATAGTTTTTATGCTTGTAAATTGAACTAGAAGTTGTAGGTTTGTGTGTGTTTCCACTCATTCTACTGCATTTACAGTGAACTCTTAAGTTCTCTCACTCACACTCTCTTTCTGAGAATCAGTGCACTCACTTAAAGCTCTAGGACAATTTGGTTTCTAGTGGACAAGCCTTCTTCTTCTTCTTCCTTCTCATCGACCTTGTACTATGTAGAACCATTCTCTCTTTCTATAATTAGCTCTCTGTGTTTCTATAATCAACTCTGTGTTCTGCCTTTAAAATATCAAGTATTTTTTATACTTGTAAGAAGTTTTGAGTAGTAAAAATGCATGATCACTTGCATTACATTCAATTAATTATTTTTTCCAAACTGACGACCTATTAGCAATGCTTCCTCTCACCAATATTCTTGTAAGAAGGTACGTAACTCAGATATTACTGCTTCATCCTATGATTTTTATATAGTGTTTTCTTTCTAGTATGTAGCTTTAGGACTACGTAAATCCACTTGCAAGAGGAAATCTACAACCTTCAATGAACCACCACTATGCTCCTTGTAAAATTTGATAATCTTAACACTCAGAGTTAATAGGACATAATGAGGTACATGAGGCAATATGAAATTGGATATTTCCACTTTGCCACTTGATGCCGCAACTGTGAGGGAAAGATAGAGTTCCATTTCCCTACAAATTCTCAAAAAAACCACTATGCAACTTGTAGGCAACCCTTCTCTACACCTCTCATGAATGGCCTAAAAAAGGCAACTGCTTTACCCTCATCCACAAGACATTCCATGGTACCGATATTTATAATGAGATTCAAATCCCAGAGCAATATCCATGTCCACATCCAATATGTTACGTTAGGAAATCTATGAGTAAATAGTTGATTTGTTAGAAATATAAAAGAAATCATTAAAGGGTGAAGAGAAACAAACATAAAACAAAATTGCAGAAGGATCAACATCTTTGCAACAATTTTGAAAAGAAATTGAAATAGAAGAGTAAGAGAGAAGGTTCATGGAAAAACAATATCCATATTCAAGGTACCATAGCCTAAACCAAAGTCCAAAAATATAAGGATATAACATAAAAATATTTTAGCATGTACACATGTTCTTACTCTAGACCCTTCCTGCAAATAGATCATGCATGTATTGCCTAGGCAATTAAGATCTAAAACTAAGTAATGTGATATGCATTATAATTAACACAAGCTCCTCATCATTGAAATTTTTATATGATTTAGTAACCAAATAAATTGAATAAAAGGACATTGGTAACCATTCTCAACAACACCCCTTAAGTTGTATGTGAGGCCAAAATGAGAAATGTTGAATATAGTGGCATGTTGGTTTATAGATACCCAACTCAACACACAATCAATTGAGGCTGAAATACAAATGAGAGTAGGTTCAAGGATATCTAGCTCTAATACAACTATGAGAGGGATAATGGATACTCAACTCAAATAGGTTGTCCATGACCAATATACTGCAACAATGAGTGGGTTTATGAATACCCAACTCAAAATAGGGTTGGCACTATTCACAACACCATCCCTTATCTCAATATGATGCTTTGGAGAGAAGTCATTACATCACACCTTCCCCTCTTTAATGATGAATGTGGGCCATATAGTGAATATATACTCCCCTTTAAATGTTATATTTTCAACACTAACATGGGTTCACAATGTGGTGAAGGTGGGATTTGGAAGAGGTATAGAGAAAGGATCTATAGAAGCCTATTGATTGGATAAAGGTACAAAGGGGGGCTCAAGTTGTATTTGATTACAAATCTGTGAGTGTAGTACATCTAATAAATATCACCATCATAGTGTGTAAGTAATAGATCCATCGAAATATGTTTTATTCATCCATAGAATCATCTATAAAATTAGTGGGACAATCTTGTAGACCCGTGAATAGATATTGCATCAAGGAAGGTGAGAAAGTACTTAGCTCCACCATGAGAAAAAGTGGTCATAGGCCCGAAAATGCCATTATGAACCCACTCCAATAAGTTAGAGGTGGGACTTATATCACCATCAAATGAAGCATCCACTAGAAAACCACCAACCCCTGGAACATAAACAATGTCTCAAAATGTGGTGTGGTCAATAATGAGATTATCACATCCTGGAATAAGTAAGGCCATGTTAACGCTTGAAACTGGAAGGGTTCCAAGGTAACTACAAAATGTACACTATCATCTCGTATAATATCTCTTGTTTTTTGGGTTAGTGCTAACCTTAGGGGGAAATTCTTATGCAACTTAGAAATGGAGTATTATCCCTAGAGATCAAAGAATGCTGTGAAATTGATAAAAGTTCTTCCTATAATATATAAAAACAGACCCGTAATCTACTATAAAATGCACAAAACAAGCAAGAATGCAGATTTACACCTTAGGATGAATTTCTGCTTTGGGCGCTATGAAAATTTGCTGTTAGAACACAAAAATATGTCCCTGAAAGTGAAGATCTACGTGTGGAAATACAAAAAATAGTCCCATTTTGTGTTGAATCTCTACTCAATAAAACATAATAGATGTGGGTTGATTTATTTTTGTCCAAGACTGAAACTTGATTTTTTTTTTGAACTTTATCAAGATTCCTTTGTTGATTTGGTATTGCAAATGGAAACTTATAAATACAAGAGCAATACAAAATAAAGAAGTTTGTTTTTATTTAGATAATTTATGTAGGTAATTATTATAAGATGTTAATGTTCACTCCCATACATGTGGTATCCCTTTCTTCTTGATGCTTAACCTTTATCTGATATTGAATATAGTGCTCCTTTTTGCTAAGGCGACATGACTATAGATAATGGAGAGTTTCTTGATGTTTAAATGTTTTTCCTATTGACATATAGTGCTATGTTTTGCTAAGGCAACTCGACTACAAATATCCAAAGTTATGAATTGTAAGGTTAACTTCATTGGACAATGAGATCATTTCTTGTAAAATAATTCTTTAAATGATTTTAATATCATAACTATCATATCATAAAAGAGATTCGAAGGCTCATCACAATGTTTCATTTTCTGCACTTCTTTTTTTACATCTCTACTAATGCTTGTTGCAATTCTGTTGTTTCATTGTTTGAAAATAGAACAATTCCCATGGAGACAATTTGTTGCTAATTTTAAATGTTGTATATTTTTTTGCATGATGGTTAAACCACATGTAAATAAATCATATGAAACATGCAGTGTCTCCAAAAGGAAAAGGCATTTATGTCAACAGGGCTCCAAAGATTGCACAAGAGCATGTCAATATTGGTCATAGTGATCATCAAGAACTCACCAAGCAATGTGTAAAGGACATTGTTGATAGTGGTGCTGAATTTGAGGTAATCAATATTTTGTTGTGATAGTTAATCTGTCCCAATGTTTTGTCATAAATTTTCACCCTTACAATGTTCTTTTTGACACAAATTTATTTCTTTCATTCTTCATACTTTTGAATGCTTAATAAGACATTCTTCATACTTTTGAATGTTGTATAATTTTTTTGCATGATGAAACCAGATGCAGGGAAACTCTATAAAAGCAACATGACGAAAATGACAAGTCCTTATCAAAAGAGATATGAAAGATGCACTACGTGATCTTAATATTGATAGTGATCATATTGTTTAACTCGAAAATAATGTGTAGTATATTCATAGTGGTACTAGTGAACTCGAGGTGATTGCAATAATTATATGCTAAATATTAGAATGTAATCCTTGTTTCAACGTTTTTCATATCTCAAGATAATGTGTATTTGTTTTTGTTTTTGCAGAAATGTATTGATCATAAACTCTAAGAAGGAGACAAAGTAAAGTTGTTGGATCCATATGATGATGCTACTGTGGGACTTAGACAGACTCACTCATTATCTATTATACATGGATTGAAATTGAGTGGATCAAGAGACACAAATGTAAATGTTATAAAGGTCACAAGTAACATACCCCTTCTATATGAAGACAAAATAGATGGATCTATCCATATGAAAGAGAGGGAAGAAAGCTTCAAACGGTGGCCTTTGAAATATTTGCAAAAAATGACATAGATGATTTTTATCACAACTGTTAGACAACTTGTCCCACTACTTTTATGCATTTGTTTGAATTTATGTTCAGGGATATTTTATATTATGGTGTATTTGCAGACTTGGAAACTCTTAGTGAGAATTGTTTGAATGAATGCATGTTCAAGGATTTTTTATATTACGGTGTATTTTCAAACTTCGAAACTCTTAGTGAAATTAATGTACTATAATATTTTTGATTACACACACACACACACAAACATATGATCATCTTGCAGTTCACAATATTATGTTTTAATTTGATTTTATGTTTATGCAGTAGTTTGAATGTATATTAATGTTCATTGATCTTTTATTATGATGGATGTTTTATTATGGTGTATTTGTGAACTTTGATATGTGTGTGTGTGCGATCATCTTGTACTTCATCTAAATTACATTATTATATTTTTTAATTTGATTTTCTGTACATTCAGTAGTTTGAATGTACATTGTTCATGGTTATTATATTATGGTGTCTTTGCATACTTGGAAACTCTCAGTCACAACATTGTACTACTTTTAACATTTTTTATTATATATATGGTCATCTTGCAGTTCATTTAAATTACAATATTATATGTTTTAATTTGATTTTATGTAAGATTACTTTAGTTTTTTATCATGATCATGTTAGAATCAATATTTAATATTTATTTAATGTTTTAATTTAAGTTTAGTATTGAGTTATTTAATGTTTTAATTTAATTTTAGTACTATGTTTATTTCTGCATTACACAATTAATTTATGGTAAATAATAAATTATTCATATAATTATATAATTGGACATTTACTACTAAAATTGTAGTAAATATAATGATTATGCAACTAATAAACTTTATATCGATACACTACCAATTTACATAAATCAGTGAATACAAATGACTAAATATACTACTAGTTGACGACAATAATTGATACACATGACTAAATTTACTACGTGTCGAGGACAATAAATGCCTACCGAAACTAAATAAATGGCCAGTTAATGACAATCAATGACTACAAAAATGACTAAATATACTACCAATGGATGGAAATTAGAGAATAAAAATGACTAAATATACTACTAGTTGACGGAAAATGATGATTACAGTGACTAAATATACTACCCGTTGACGAAAAATGATGATTACAATGAGTAAATATACTACCAGTTGACAGAAATAAATGATACAAATGACTAAATTTACATTTTGTTGACAACAATAATGGACTACCACGACCAAATAAATGACCAATGAACAACAATTAATAACTAAAGTTACTACCAAAACGATAAACCAAAATAGCCAATAAATGACTAAATTTTTTTAGTCATATATTTGGTCGTGTTATATATGTCCGACAATATACTACTAGTAGTCATGTGACTAAACTTAGTCATTTATATGCAATTTTTAGTCATATTTGTTAGCCATAAATCTATCTTTTTCTACTAGTGTATAAGATTCCTGCAATGAGTTGGTAGTCTGTAGCCTTTACTACCAACTGCTTGTTCTGCACAACCTTCATGTCTAAGGGGGCCATTCTTGTACTTGGGAATTGTACAATATCTGTAAAGTAATCGTCAACCATTTTTACTGAGAATAGTTGTGCATCTGGTAAGCTATCATCCAAGTTTCCTACATCTTCTCCTGAAAGTATGTGTGGCATATGGTCGAGCCCTGCACTGAGTTTACCAGGTTTTAATACTACTTCGAGGTCGTACTCCTGGAATGATAGTGTTGGTTTTTCATACTTATATCATGTCTGAAACTTCTATTGAGTTACCCAGGGTTCATGTTTGTTCGGGGTTCCAACAAACCCTCTAAAACTATCGGCCCTCCTCATAAACTAGAAGGAAATGAAGTGCACAGGGTGCACTGCTCTGTCTCACCTGAGATATTCTTAATGGGTGGATATAATACTCATGTGTTTGTAGCCTAGGATTGAGTAGGGTAAACTAAGAATTGTATGCTGCGAGCTCTATTGTAACTTATTAACGTAATGCAATATTATTTACGATTAAGCAGGAAATATGACAAATTCATTTAGCATCTCAATATCTACTGAAGAGAATAAATAAATACATGCATTAAATCACATAACATAGATGTTGCCATGGTTCACCCCCCTTGGGCTACGTCCACAAAGATATGGCTCTTAGCTCTTTATTATAGTAGTTCTTAAACTACATTGCCACACACTCTAAAACTCTTCTCAGTTGGGTTAAGATACATTATGAGGTAGACTAGATTGCACCAGGCTACTCATCCTGCGATCTAACCCTCAAGATCTACCCCCCTCAGTCCTCTCTATATCAACAACTTACAAAATTAGGTAATACAACAAACCATTACATAGTATCATCTTCTTTGTATTCGTCTCTCTATATCACTATCAACTCACTCTGCTCACTTCTTCTATGAGACCTAGGTATCTATATTTATACATTTCTGGCTCATCATCCATTACAGTACATTTCAAAAAGACCTAACCCTAACATCTTTATGTCTTCCATGCATGCGTGTGCGCTTCTCTTCCTTCCAGCTGTCGCTTCCCTCGTGCATACATTATTTTCCAAAATTGCCTTTCTTTATGCTTTTGCCTACTTCAAACATGCCCCCAACAATGACATGTGGCTCGTCCCGAGCCTCTTAATTTTTGTGCACTTCGTCGATATACCTGGTGATCACCCAAAAATTCTCCTTGAGCTTCGCTACTTGTGTTTGAGCCTGCACAGTCTTCTCCTTAAGTGCATCTACTATCTAGACTGCAATCACGTCACTGATCAACCCTGTTCACTCTGCATGGGTCTGAGCCATATATGTCTTGGATTCCTCTTCATATGCAATGACTTCTGCTACTCGCTCTTGAAGCGGTTCCATTTGAGCTTGATGCTCCTTTTTCTGCATCTGCGCAATGGTGAGTTATGTCTGTAATTTCTTCATAGCCTGTGCCCCTTTGACGCGCTCCGTGATGGACATTCTCTTCTACCTTTTCTTGAGGTCTTGGATAGTTGCGCTTATCCTTTCTTCTTCCTTGTCCCATTGCTGGACTTGTTGATCCTCTTCTAGCTTTGTCCAAATATGTCCTACTTTGTCGAACAAGTTGACTGTTGTGCTGACCTGTTGCTCTATCTCCTGTAGCTTCTGTGTTGCCTCTTTCCTCCTTTGCTCCCTTACCTCTGGTGGAGTGGTAGGTGTGAGATGCTCACAAAGATTCTTGATCTCCTTCTGATATTGATCGATTGCATGCACAATCTGATCAATCTTCTCTGCTACTATGAGTTCGTCCCTCTATGCGGTCTTTGGAAAGTTCTCATAAGTTCCGACCACTTTTTGTTCCAATCCGTTCATACGCTCCCTCTCCTCTTGGGTCTCAAGCCTGGCCCACTCGTATATCAATTTCAATGTGTCCCATTTATCCTTTTCCTACTGTAATTCGATCAAGTCCATGCGTGCACCAAAATGTACCTCTTGGGTAACGCTAAACTGTAATTTGTGTAGAGCTTTGGATGGTATCCGCAACAATACCAGTTGGAGTTGAGCTAAGTCCTTTAAGTTTTTTTTCCCCACGATCTCGTCCATTCACAACATGTTGGGTGTAATGTGGAATATTTCACTCAGCTACGGTATTGTGTGGACTATATCTCGCTCCCTCGCTTCAGGTTTTTCCCCTGTATATGATGTTGAGGAACCTGTTCCTATGATGATGCCCGCTACCTATGCTTCTTCGATCTTCTAGAGGAATTTTCGCATGTCTGCCAAATCCTCTTGAATTCTATCCCTGTGGTGTGCAACATTCTCAAAATATTTAGATGTATGATCCTAAACTATTTGGTCTATCATTTCTGCATCATCCTCTGTGATCGTATCTTCCGGAGGTGTTCTCTACACCTTCATTTTCTTGCGATCACCCCTCATCTAAGTAGTTGGCCTTTTAGTCAAGTCTGGCTCTTTTGGATTGGGGCTTAGTCTAGTCCCCTATGCTTCCTCGGTCTGCTTTTGCTGTACTTGGTTTGACTGCATATTATTCTTCTTCCCCTTCTGGGTCCCCGTCTTAGTTGTCCCTCCATTCATATGCTTTTCTTTGGTCTAGTGTGACCTTCATTTCTTGGGCATTGGGACTTCTTGAGTCTCTGTTTCTTCCTGCCTTGTCTCCTCTTCTGTTGTCTTTGCAAGCATGTCTTGGGCGACGACTGGAATCTTCGAGTCGTCCTCCCTGTTAGGGTCCTATAATTATAGGAGATCTGATGATTCATATATCATTTGTGCGTTTCATGATGAAGTTCCTGGCTTGTTGGTCTCTTAGTTGATTTAGCTTCTCATTCCATCCATTTTTCCCGATCCTTCGTCGCCCTACTAGGTCCTTCATTCTCTCACCCTTCACTTCTTCACCCCTTCGCCAATTTTATCCCTGCATGAATAAACAAGCTTAGGATAAAAGAAAAAAACAATACATTAATAATGTTGTAATTAAATTAAGTGTAGTTAGGCTAGTATAATAATAAATTAAAATAATCAATAAATAAATTATTATTAAAAGGTTNCCTGTTAGGGTCCTATAATTATAGGAGATCTGATGATTCATATATCATTTGTGCGTTTCATGATGAAGTTCCTGGCTTGTTGGTCTCTTAGTTGATTTAGCTTCTCATTCCATCCATTTTTCCCGATCCTTCGTCGCCCTACTGGGTCCTTCATTCTCTCACCCTTCACTTCTTCACCCCTTCGCCAATTTTATCCCTGC
>SNQJ01S0014696.1:205932-240696 GCA_010110895.2 Picea sitchensis
AAATTAAAAAAAACATTTTTTCGCTAGTTTTACCAGTCGACTTCCAAGAGTGATTCTGGGCAAACAGGAATGAATTTTGAAAATCTAAGAGAGGTTTTGACGTTAATCACGGGCTGAAGAAAAAAAACCTCTCCCATAATTTACACATGTGTCAGAAGTTGGGAGAATATAAGCCATCTTTGAGCTCGATTTTTCAGGCTTCCATTTTTTCCTGTTTTGGTCATGATTTTGTGGGAGCTGTTTCGGCGAGCTGGAGATGAATTTGGAAAAACACGAAAGAGTTTTTTTTTAAGCACAGTCTCATATACAAAATATCCCCCCATTTTTACATAGACATCTCATAGTGTGAGAAAAGGACACTTCCGTTGACCCTATTTTTTCAGAATTTCGGGAAGCAGTGAACTTATAGGTGGAAGAGTTCGTAGGCACAATTTCAACATCACTCCAGATGTCAGATGATACGGGAAACCTATCAAAAAAGAATCAACATGCACCTAATAATATCCATATATTCAGCCACAAATGTTTCATAAACATCCACAAATAGTGGTCAAAGATACTGTCAGGTTTAGATTTTTCTAGAGTAATATCATGGTCATTGATGACCAGATCTTTGGAAATAAATTGTATAAATACTTTTGAATTCAAAGTATTGTGGATGGATCAGTTGGGGACCATGATTTAATTTTGTATCAGATCTCACAGAGCCTTCTGTATTCATCAATCCAATAATACAATCACAACAGTTACAAGATTAATGTGTCAATATTGGTGGTGATATTTTTCTTAGTCACTGTAATTTGTTTCCATTGTATTTATTAAGTTATTCATATTCTAAATTATGGAAATATGTTCAAAGAACAAAATTTATTGAGACATACAGTTTATTTATGGATTTGGGATAATTATCAATCTTTTCTTCTCAATGGTTAATTTTAATATTCTTGATTGCCCTGTTATTGCCTGGTCCTCTCATATTCTCCTCCAAATCCAAAATAAAACTCAAAGAATCCAACAAGAGTGCCTACCTTTACCTATAAGGTTTTCTTTAGAACTTATCTTTGATTGAACCTCAACTTGTGACTCCATTGCCCAATGGTTCCTTTTTCTTTGCCCCTACCCAATTCTTTAAATCAAAACCCTGTACTATCATAACTAGCCTAATATCCAATCCAAACAAAGTTAGATCTCATAAAGAGATCCCTCTTTAATTCTGGGAGGGATAGATATTTGAATCCAAGTGGTTTTGTGGTTTCCTTTGTAAATTTCTCCCTCAACCTGAGAAATTACAGAGTGCTAACATAGTGGCGACCAAACTGGGGAACCTTCCCCAGAAAACATATCAAATTCCATATTTCGTTATTGATGGTGGATAGTGCCCTGACATGATGCAGGAGCATCATTGGCAAGTGCGCAGAGGTAGAACTACTCAACACATGGGAGTTATTCAAGAACCTCAACGCTGGCAGTCCAACAGGTTTTTCGAGGCATGCCTGAACTCAGCACCAGAAAAACTTAGAGACATGCTTAAACACCGGCTCTGGATTGAGACTGGTATAAGATATCCAGTAGATTAAGTTTTAGAGTAGGTACGTAGGCAGGGGAAACAATAAAAATCCCTCTGAGTTAAATAGAGGTTTGGTACACCCAAATAGGGTTAGATGCAATACATAGGGGATTTAGTTGTAAGAGAACTACAAGTTAGCAGAATATTTCAAGCTTTCAAATCTATTGTAATTTGAATATGTTTGTAGTCATTTTTCACATGTGAATATAAGAGAGGAAAAATTGATCCAAATGCATGGTGTGTGAACAGTGTTTGCAATTTCCTATCATTATGTTTTTATGAAAAAAAAAATGAATCTCAATAGGAGAGAATGGAATTGTGTATGCTAGTCTTTCATGTTCAATTGTTTCTCTTTGTTTGAAGCTCTGCGAGGTGTGCATTGAGCCAAAGGAGAATGCCAAGAGGTCAGGAGGAATTTATCTGTAAGAAATCCCTTTGATATGAGTTATCGAAATTCATTAGATGCAAGGAGTGCATGGGAAATCGAAGTTTGTACAAGACAAAGCTCAAAAGGAATAACACTTCAGATAAGTGTTTTTTTTTGTATCTAGGGGAATCAGTAACTACAGTGGTATCTGGCTCGTGTGACATGGGGGAGAATTATGTCAGCTACCTTATAAAACCTAGGGAGAACCACACTGCTCGTAAGCCTAGCCTCCTGATAAGACGAGGTTTGAACTCGTGAATTTCTTAGCAGCACAAATGCCTTAACAACACATATGT
The DNA here is from genome assembly GCA_010110895.2 of Picea sitchensis. Lineage (NCBI taxonomy): Eukaryota > Viridiplantae > Streptophyta > Pinopsida > Pinales > Pinaceae > Picea > Picea sitchensis. Next base: position 208,223 of record SNQJ01S0014696.1, read on the forward strand.
TGGCCACTAAACCACATCCCTATGGGTTAACACTTCAGATAAGTGTTACTGAGATCCAAGAATCCCATTTCCTAGGAGGAGTGAAGGGAGGAACCTTTAGAGACTTAGAAAATATCCTAAGTCTGAAAGATCAAATATCAAGAGAGTTGGCGCCAAGATATTTGTCCAGGACTAGTCGAGGATCTGGACGGATGGTGGAGAGCCTTCAAGGAGGAAGTGTCGATAGCTGTAGGCCATTGGATCAAGTGAATCTGTGTGGAGGATAATGATTGGAGTTATTCAATTCTCAAATCTCAGGAGGGATAGGGGCCATTGATCCAAGGGAGATCTAGACTATTAGTCCATTTTGGGATATCAGATATCACGAGTTAGGAGGACAGAGGTCCTTGACTTTTGAAACCCTGAAACATGAAATCACGATTCGTGAAGATGAGATCTAAGCTGTTAGATCATGGGAAAATTAGGACCGTCATATTGGGACTCCGAAATATCATCCTTTCAGTGATCAGGATAATGAGTGAGAGAAATTTGTGAAGTGAGAAGTCACGAATCGTGAAACACCGACTTGATCACAGCCGTCGGTCAAGGAAAGATCTGGACCGTACATCCCAGACCATTTTGATTTTGGCTTTCAGGACTTTGAGGAGCCAGATGCCTTGCATCGAGTCAGACGCCTTGCATCACAAAGTCCCGACATTGTGAATCGCAACACGCCTTTGTGATAAAGGCTGTGGTTGTTACACATTATTTTGGTCACTCTGGTGATGTCTCTACAGTGTTGTATTCAGGCTCCCACAGGGACTTTTTGCCTGAGAAAAGTGACTACTTTCTTCTTCCAAAAAACACATTTTTAAGATGAGTTCGCAGTTTTCCTATGTTACAAGGTGAAAAAATCCCTCATTCTCATAGGCCACCCACACTTAGGGTGCGAACTGTTTGCAGTCTACTCCATAGATAGGGTGCGAACTTGTTTTTAAACTTGGAAAGGAGAAGAGGTCACTAAGGTTCTAGAAGGGAATCTTCTAGAAAATGAGTTGGTATTCATATGGTTGGCATCCTATTGACTTCTCGGATTTGGTGGGATCATCCTCATCCATGTAACCATCCCTCCTCCTATATATTGAAAGGTTTCTCATGGAAAAGGTTAAGCAAGATTGAATAAAGAATTGGTGAAATAATTGTGTGAAGAACCCTTCTTGGATAGAAGCTTGGAGACTCTTTTTGGCCCACCAAGTTGTATTGGATATTCTTCATACAAGTATAGAGAAAGTGTGTGTTGGAACCAAGGGTCACTGAAAGGAAGCTTGTGACATCAAGGTTGACATTGAATATACTTTGATATCTTCACTTTGGTTGGTTTGTGTTGTCTTGGACCTAATACCACAAGAGCATTGGAGCGAAGTGGGAACAATAGAGGCCTAAGGAAGCGATATAAAGGTATACCACTTATTCCTTCTCATTAGTAGATTCAATGACTACAACTTAGGGAAAGATTCATGTCCTGTCCTGTTTCGTTCTAGATCCAGGTGGATCTAGGGAGATCTGTTAGTGTCCGCACCTACCGATTTATCCGATAACAAAATTGGTGACTCCACTGGGGATACAACCCATTTTAGTGGTTTTTTCTTGGCCATTTTCTGTTAACCTACCATTTTTCATTCCCAATAAATCTCTGAGACTTAATGAAACCCTTACAGACTCCTTGGATCCAGAAGTTCCCTCAGAAGTTTTGTCTTTTTTCCAAAATTTGCTTGATTACAGACCTTCTCGCACTACACCCTTCTGTAGCATGTGAGAATCATTAAAGTTTTCACCCTGGTGTTCAGTTCATTTTGAACTTCTCGTAGTCTACCTGTGTCTACCCCACGAGAATCCTTGATTCTCTCACTATGCCCCACTCCCAGCTTGCGAACTCACTTGTGAAAATTTTGGAATAGGTTTTTTGTGTCCTCAGATGCCCAGATTTGTTTGTGTGTCTAGGAAGAAATTCTCTGGCTAGTGATTGAATATTTCTTGACTTCAAATCTTGTGAATGATTAGTTTTCGGAAAACGAAAGCTCGTCTTGATCATTTTTCTCAATTTTTACCTCTTGACCTTTTCTTAACAAGGGTATACTCTCTGGTTTTGAAATCCGAGTGCTTGTTTAGTCAGGAGCCTTTGATTGGTTTAAAAGTTGAGATCAATTGTCCTTTTCAATTTGTTATTACTTCGAAAAGTGTTACCCATGTGCATTTGAAGAGACTAGTCTTGTCAGTTTTTTATTTTTATCTTCATTGAAAGATTGGTTTGGGTGTTTGTTGTGTATTTCTTTTTCGTTGGTTTCTTGTTTTTTCTTAGTTCCATCTTTGTTGTTTGGTTTCTAATGAAAAATTAAATACATTTTCTTTTTTAAAGCACCCTTGTATTTGAAAAATACTGGCATTCAAATACTGAAAGAAAACGAATAGATAATTTGCATTGTTCACGATTGTTTGACATTGAATTTCAGAGAAGATCATACATCGTAGTTCACATTGTTCTAGAAAACTCCTCTTTCCCTCCTGTAAATAGGATTCATCGAACAAAACATTGTATAATTCATTCCTATTTATGCATTGTTGGGTCAGAATCTCATACAACATCGGTTTCATTTTCGTCTCCTTTTGAGTAACAACAACCTTTAATAATATTGCACAATTTTGAAATTTAACTAGTAACTTTTTCTAGGGCTCTTTTACACCAACACTAGCTAGGATAGAGCTTTGGAATAGGCAGTGAGACAGAATCTCCAAAGAACAAAACACACAATATCATCTTGCAATAAGGAGTGTCAAATTCCATTTGCAACATTTTGTCCTAGGATGCCCTTCTCACACAAGGGTCAAACCTGAGGTCACGTCGAGATTGACAGAGTTACGCACCCTACTTTGTTGATATCAGTGTGGAGATTGCACGTATTACAGGGGTCACTTGAAGGTATACCCACAGTGATGAGTGGAAGCCTCTCAATCTGATTTCGGGCTAGATATCCTACCCTTGCATGTGGATCAGACTATCGACTGTTCCCCTAGGCATCATTGTTGTTGGTGGTAACCTTAGTAGCCTATCTTCTTAGGGTCTTACAAAAGGTGACTGTGAAGGGGTAAGTCTTCATGGTACCTAGAATCGACATTGGACAAACACACTCAGGCTCTTTGGAGGGTATACCCATGATTATGTGTGGGAGCTTGCACCAGGGTGTGCGTCCGTTAAGCAGGTTGTCAATGTAACTTTTCCACTGTAGCCCAACCCCTTCTTATCTCGTCGTCACGATGTTGGATTTCATCACCAACTAGTGACTTCAGAATAAAAAGGAATTGTTTGCTTTGTTTTGCTTCCTAGATTTTACCAGCGCATGCTGTTTGTTTTCCCAAGTTGGCCATAGAATTTCTTACGTAAGTTTATAACTTGATCACAATTGACCGTCCACGTCGTTCACATAGAATTCAAGGCTCACCCCTAGAAGATCTGGAAGTTTCTCAACCCTTGCCTACCAACTCACCGGAGGGCTCTCCTCAACAGAGTGAAGTCCAAGACGTTGCCACTCCACAAGTGGAAATAACTAACTCTCTAGAACGGTTCCAAATTACCAATTCTTGAGAGGACTTTTGACTTCCTCCTAACTCTGGGAGACGTATTGTGTGAATGAATTCTTCCGAATATTTAGTTGTTCAGTCTTCTGGATCACCAACCGAACCTTTCATAGGACCTAAGGTTCAAGGTCCTTTTTGGACTACTGGAATTTTTAGATGGGATCTCTTTGGCTAAGGAGCAGGCGTTGATATCACTGTCACACCTGAGCTGCCTGAAACATATGATCTAGACGCAATACCTTTTACTACTTCCTATTATTTCCCTGGTACATATGTTCTACTAGTTGACCACATCTTGACCCTCCCTCTACAAACGGTCCATTACACAATGGTCCCAGATAATACGAGTCATCACACCGAGATTACTGCGGCTAGCCAAGCCCCCATTGGCACACCTCTTTCACCCAGACTCACCCCACCACTTCCACTCAGATATCACACATTGAATGCTTCTATTCCCACTCTGACACAAATCTCATCCAGAACTCCTGGAGCTTCCACTCCTTTTGAGCACCATCTTCTCGGTTTCATTCCAACACTTCCCCCACCCCCTTTCAGAGGACTGCTTCCATCCTCTATCGGAGGCACTGATCCTAGTGGCACCATCCCATATTTCACACCTAATTACCATATTCTTGTTGGTGGACAAATTCACCAAGGACGCCAAACTCAACCCCCTTTTGCAGGACAAATCCCAATTGGGACGCAATCCCTGATTAGAGGGAAACCCCCACCAACCCCACCTTATGGAAAAAACATATCTCCATCCTTGGCCCAGTATTGGAATTATATTATACAACATAATCCTCAATCGACTAGGGGGAAACAACCTGAAGATTACTCCGTCATACCCCCTAGTACAGGCCAACCATATCCAGGCACGTCTAATCCTATTTGGGGCTCGAACACCCAACCCCACGCCCCTGTTCAAGGGTACAACCCTATGAATTACTTTCCTCCACACCAACAACCGAATCTACCTGGGTCTTCACATTATATGCATACTTCTTATGGTCCCACTAGTTTATCGACGAGACTCCCTCCCTAAAGTCACCAGTACCCGCATGTGAATAGACAGTTACCTTTCTTAGCTACCCTGGACCTCCCAGATATGTTGAGGATTTTAAATGATCTGATCCATCACTCTCCTTAATGGCTCGCCATACTAGCCAAACTACCATCCGACATCCCTAAATTCAATGGTAAACCGGGGGAGGACCCGAACAATCATGTAATGACTTTTCACCTTTGGTGCTCATCCAAATCCTTTATGGATGACTCTATTTGTTCACACCTTTTTCAGCGAACCCTCACAGGTTCTGCCGCGAAGTGGTATATAGAATTACCATGAGGCTTCTTCACCAAATTCAACACCCTTTCTATGGATTTCCTCACCCACTACCAGTTACCAATCCACTACAAAACATGAACTGAGATTTTGAGTTCTTTCAAACAAACCAAAGCCACTCATATCTCTGATCACATTCATGAGTGGCGATGGAGACAACATCTCATCAAACTCAAACTTCCCGATTAGTTGCTGGCAGAGTGGTTCACGAAATCATTCATGAATGACATCACTCGTGACATCGCCATGGGTGGAGTTGTCACAAAAGAACAGGCAATCAGTCATGCCCAATACCTAGACCTCGTTTACTCACAAATGGGTACTCTTTACGACTTACTCTCTGACGCACCTTGTCCTTCCACTTCTGCTACTTCAACCACTCCTGCTACTTCTCATGCAGCTGACGGTGTGATTGGCACTTTCCATGCCCAACCTCATTTCGTCCAAACCTCTAGCAACAACCCCAAATCCAGTTCTTCTAATGTTAAAAATTCTTCGTCTCCTACCCCTCCCACTAGCAAGACTTCTGAGGTAAATTATGTTCAATCTACCCCCGCCAGCAAAAATAAATCCAAAAAAGGAAAGGGTAAGAACAAGGAGGATAAAAACAATCCACAAACTGAGAAAACCAAAACACCACTTGTTGACGATGGGGATAAGCGCAAACCCCGATACCCTTGTCTTATCTATGGTGATGATCACTACACTAAGGATTGTCCAAGATGAGCCTAGGTTACTAAGTTCCTTCAAGGGACCACGAAACCCCCCACTCTGGCTGTATTGTCACAGCCCTTCCCTTCTCAACAACAGGCCCAATTGGTCATTCATGACCAACCTTCCCCCTCCAATACATCCTATGTCTTAATGTGTATAGGTCATTCAAAAAAGAATGAAATCACACTTACCACTCAAGCCAAAGATTATTCTTCCTCCAGAGAGAAGGTTGATGTAATACCTCCTTCAGTGGTCCAACCATCTCCCACGACCCCACCTACCAATGGTCCTCTTCATCGCAAATGACTGAGTCTAGATACAGTCCTTCGCCCTCCTCCAAAGGGTGTCGTTTGAAAATTGGCTTTCAATACTCATGCACGTGCTGCCTAGAACTACAGTATTGTCGAAGATCTGGCCCAAGCACTGTCCGCGATGTCAGCCCTCGAAGTCCTTCAGAGTTGTCCTATACAACGAAAGGCACTGTTGAAAGATGTTGGTGGAATAGACCCTACGGATACGAAATTAATAATTTTTGACTTGGAAGATCACATTCCAAGGTTACCCCCTCAACTCGCATTTCAAATACAAGTTATTGTCTCCGAAAAAAAATTTTGTAGAACAGTTATTGATGAGGGTGCCTCGACGTGTGTCATGTCTATTACCTACTGGAAAACCATCGACTCTCCTCCTTTGAATGAATCCCACAACACTCTCAAAGCCCTCAATGGATTTGGTTTTAAGCCTTACGGTGTACTCCCTTCGTTGCCTATTATGTTAGAAGGAAAAATGATCACCGTTGAAGTGGAGGTCTTTGATGCTCCTCTCGATTACAACCTTCGACTTAGCAGTAGCTAGATCAATTCCATGCGTGCAGTTGTGTCCACTCTTTTCCATGTCGTGTATTTCCCACACCAAGGAAAAGTAGTTACCGTAGACCAATTGGCATTCTTTCACTTTGATGCACGTACCAGAAACATACCATTCATTGCAACCCGCCCCCCCTAGATATGAGAACGTTGGTGTGGGCCTTCTTAAAGATTCCTCGTTGATGGGTACTTTCCCCATCCCACCACCCGATGTTCCACATCTATTTGTCACCTCGATCAACATGATCTCCACCTCTGTACACGAAACCCCTGCGTCTTACAACCCATGGATGGTACCCAACCCCGACGATCATCTTCGATATGGCGACAAAATGTCATTAAGTCCGGTTGAATCCGCTTATCAAGCCATTCAATCGAAAACCCTTTCTACCCCCTCTCTTGGTGATTTATCTCTAGATCCTTTTTGCATCATTTTTCCCATGGACGAGATGATTATGTCTGTTATGTCCATGGAAGACACCCCTTGGGGCGATGGAAATCATCGTTCCATCCTCTTATTGGAACAACATACCATCGAGGGTTACCAATGGATCTCAATCCTGTCGATCGTTGTTGTCATTTCTACCATTCCTGAATCTACACATGATTTGTTCTATGAAGGGAACTTAAGTAACAACTCACCCACCCTCCCCCTCAACATATCCATCAAACTTGGAATTGTCGAAAATGTGCATATCAGAGCTTTGTGTTCCGATGACGAGGTTGTCACCTACAAATATCTTTTCCAAGAATTTCATGACGTCTTCGCATGGAGCTATGAAGAAATGACGGGTATTGACCCTGACATTGTGGTACATGAAATTAAGACATACCCGGGCACTAAACCCGTCTGGCAACAACTTCGTCTGGTCCACTCACGTAAAGTTTCCGCTATCAAGCTTGAAGTTGAGAAACTTCTTAAGGCTAGGTTCATATACCCGGCGGCTATAACTGACTGGGTTTCCAATCTTGTTCCGATCGACAAGAGACAAGGAATAATCCGCGTGTGAGTTGATTATAGGGACATTAACAAAGCTTGTCCTAAGGACAACTTTCCTACCCCCTTCATTGACCAGATCGTCGACGATTGTGCCGGAAGAGAAATCCTCTCTCTAATGGATGGTTTATCTGGATATAATCAAATCAATATTGTACCAATGGACCAACACAAAACTGCTTTTATTTGTCCTTGGGGCACTTTCACCTATCGAAAACTACCATTCGATTTAAAGAATGCCGGTGCAAATTTTAAACGTGCTATGTCTTACGCCTTTCATGACATAAATCACATTGTGCAGCCATATCTCGATGACTTACCCACTCATTCCATGCACCGTGTAGATCATCCAATACACCTCTGTGCCATTTTCCTTTGATGTCGGTTTTACCATATACGCTTGAATCCCCACAAATGTGTTTTCTGCATAGAATTCGGTCGACTTCTGGGATTTATTGTTTCACATCAAGGGATCAGGGTAGATCCATTGAAGGTCGAGGAGATTCTCAATCTCCCTCCTCCTTCCTCACTTCCCCAGTTACAAATTTTGCAGGGGAAGGCAAACTTTCTCCATCGTTTCATCCCAGACTATGCTGAGCTAACTATTGGATTTACGCGACTGCTCAAGAAGGGTTCTGAGTTCGTATGGGATAACACTGCCAACAAAGATTTTGAAGCTTTGAAACTGTCTTTGACACGTACCCCCTTACTCTTCCCACCTGATTACAGTCGAGATTATTTCCTTTACCTCGTAGCCTCAGACTATACCATCACTATGGTTCTCATCCAGGAGGATGATTCTCATGACGAACATGTCATCTATTACTTGAGTCAGAGTCTCACGACTACCGAAACCAAGTATTTACATGTTGAAAAACTGGCCTTGGCAGCTGTCCAAGCAGTTCAACGTTTTCGACACTATATCCTTTTACGCAACACTACGGTGATTTCTAACTGAAACCCTATGCAGCACATTCTTACACGTCAATTGCTAGGGGGAAAACATTGCAAATGGATTGTAATACTCCAGGAGTTCAACTTAGAATTAAAACACGCTAAGTCCAAGAAATCCTTGGTGTTTGCTGAATTGATATGTGACCTTCCCCACTCTCAGATGGAAAATGTAGCAGAATATTCATTAATCGATGAATCCCTTTTCCTGATTAGTTCCGATGACCTTTGGTATGAAGATATCATCATATATCTCCAAACCCAGACTTTCTGGCCCAATTCATCTAGCACTGACCACCATCGAATACGCTACCAAGCCTATCAATATATTATCCTTGGTGATACTCTTTATTGTCGTAGGATTGACTCTGGTTTTTGACACTGCCTCACGTTTGACGAAGCCGAGAAAGCCTTGAATGATTTCCATTCTGGACCCTGTGGTGGTCACATGTCTGGGTATGCTACTACCCAAAAAATCCTACGGGTAGGGTATTTTTGGCCTTCTTTATTCAACAAATGTATAATTACCGTCCAAAAATGCCACGCTTGCCAAACCTACAAGAATAAAATACGATCACAGCCTGCTCCTCTACACCCTGTAGTCTCCGTTGGTCCTTTTGCAAAATGGGGTATTGATTTCATGACATGTCACCCTCACTTGGCCGGGGGGCATGGCTACATTATTGTAGCCATAGATTATTTTACGAAATGGGCCGAGGTGATGCCAACATTCGACAATACCAGAAAGACAACAACATTATTCATATTCAATCACATCATTGCTTGTTTTGGTGTTCCTCAAGCTATCGTTACTGAGCATGGTAGCCACTTTAGAAACTTCATGATGTATGAACTCACTGAAAAGTTGGGTCTTCTCCATGAAAACTCAACACCCTATTACCCATAATCCAACAACCAAGTTGAAGCAATAAACAAGGTCCTCATTACCATGCTTAGACGAATGATAGGGATTCACAAAATGAGTTGGCACACGATGTTGTTTTCAACATTGTGGGATTATCAGACATCTGTTAAGTCCGCTACTGGGTTTACACCATTCCAGTTAGTCTATGGTCTAGAAGCCATCTTGCTGATTGAATGTGAGATACCCTCCTTAAAACTAGCCATTGAACTTCTCCCAAACACTTCTGCCGAAGAAGAAAGTCTGTTGTATCTCATGCAATTAGACGAAACCCGTCGCGATGTCACCCTAGTTATAGAATCCCAAAAGAAACAAATCAAATCCCAATACGACAAACATGTCAGGCCATGTGTTTTCTCCAAAGGTGATCTGGTTCTCCTTTACGAACAAGATCGGGATATGCTAGGAGCTGAAAAATATGAAGCTATGTGGCGAGGTCCTTATATCGTCAAACGAGTTTTGGAGAAAGGAGCTTATGAGTTGGTGGACTACGATGGTATCCCTTTGAGTGAACCCATAAATGGGTTGTACTTAAAGAAGTACTATGCCTAAGATCACATGTGCATGAGTGCTTGTATTTTATTGTATCATACTTTATGTGTGTTATTGCAGTATGATTTTTTTTATATGGTCTCTACCCCCAACTGCTTATCTTATGTTATGCTTCATTTCCAGATGTCAGAGTCTCTGCTACCCCACATTGGCTTCGCCGATGGCTCTAGTCGTAGTACTCATAATCTTGCTTTTGCTGCATGGGAACTTTACGCACCTACAAACGAACTTATCAGTCTGCGAGGTGTGTGCCTTGGTCGTGCGACCAATAATGTTGTGGAATATAGAGTCATCATTGAATTATTTATTGATGCTATTTCACTTGGTATCTGCCACCTGGTTATACGAGTCGATTCACAACTAGTAGTACTACAGCTAAGTAATGTCTATGCTATTCGAAGTCTTACTTTATTACGTGTATATTTACAAATTCGCCTCTTGGAACGCTATTTTGATTATATTGAGTATCAACACATTCCAAGATGTCTAAATACATTGACTGATGCATTAGCTAACTATGTGTTGGACAGACATTTGGGACTTTTATAAACCAATCACACATTACATGTATAACACAACACAAGATAAGCCGATAGAAGCCTTATATATGTATATAACGATCAAAAGTTTTTACAAAAAGTTTCTGTCCAAGGACCAAAATCTCAAAAATACGAAGCCCATGGCTTCTACAAAATAGTGTCATGGATGACGCTCACGATAACGCACAACTGCTAGGGCTACCCTACGAAGCAGTCGACTGATAGACTTGGACATGCCCATAGTATGGAGCTGGTAACATCTAGGGATCTCCCGCATAGCCATATCGAGGATGTCCGCGATCAACCCCTCCAAGTTCTTCTCCACTACCTCGTAGTCTTCATCATTCCATCTCACCACTGGAGCTGCCTCTCCTTGTCGCTGAATAGGAGACGTTCCTGGAGGTTGATATGGCCCCACATCTGTGTTATCAAAAATATATTTTTTGATTAGTTCTTGGATAAACACAAAACAATTTCGTATGATAAAAATTACAAAAACATTTAAAAAGAACAAAATGTGTACTTCTTACCTAGATCACCCCACTGAGCATCCTTAGGGAGGGCGAAATTAGGATCCCCTCGGAAATCCAAACCAATGTATGCGTAGTCATCAATCATCAACATCTGGGGACTTAACAAGTCAAAAAATGAATCATTGTACTTGATTATAGGCCCAGATACGTGTCAAGACATGAGGTTGCACCGCCTTAGCATCCTCGGATCCTGTGGGGCTGATAAACGCCAATCAACCTGTAATCGCAGCAGTGGGACCCTCTCGAGGAAGAAGGATACCAAAAGTGATCCGTACCCAAACTGCTTTAAGTTACCCCTTTTTCACTTCATCAATTGCCTCTTCATACTACATAGAACTACATCCGACCAGTTGAAGACCCGAGGCTCTGTGCACTCTATGGAGTATTGGAAGTAGCTCTGGAGAGCCATGTGTGGAGCCGCACTCCCAGCCATGCATGCAATAGTGAACAAGATGGTTCGTAGGGTCAAATATTGGACCCCCCAAATAGAAACCTTACCCTTTCTTCTTTTTTCCTCAGGAACACAATACTAGCGACAATAGTCACTCATAGGGAGTCCGTCACCTCGACCACCGGTCAAGCTAGCATGGTATCCATGTCGTGATAAACCCGTTAGAAAATAGATATCCTGAATATCTAGGGTTAGCATATGGACTCCCACATGAAATAACTGTTGGTCCACGTCCCACATATGGACCAGGTATTCCAACCATCTGAGTTGGGTTCTCATGCCCAGAATCCTGAAGAATATCAATAGCCCACAGTCCTGGAGAGCAGCGAATGTACCCGGGTCATTCCCGACAATGGAATCATCTTCCTCATGTTCTCTTTCTCGCCACTCCAACATTGTGATGGTCACACACTTGCACAAGAACCATGAGAGAAGAGTTAGCAACTTGTTCCAAACCTTTGCATAATTTTTATTGAGCAAAACTTAAACTTAAAATCCATGTCTCGGCCCTCGCAGGTGAGACATTAGCATAGCACGAGATTCTCATAGGTGCCCTAAAGGCCACCTGTGAGAATCTTAGATTCTTGTAGGTCCCGTAAGGCTCGCCTATGAGAATCTTAAATTCTCACCGGTCCCGCAAGGCCCGCCTGCGAGAATGCTTGAGCGCATGGTGTGGCCCTAAAATGGACTTAAAACCCAAGAAATTGCCACTAAAAACTAAAAATGAACCATGGAAAAGTTAAATAATCGAGATCTTACCTCGTTGGCAGAAACGGTTCACCGAATGATCACTTGTGCCTCCCGTAATTGAGCAAAGAAATTTGGGGGAAAATGAGGTATGTTCGACAAGTTTTTGGGCAAAATCACAATGAAATGGTAAAAAGCCCTTTTTACCCATATTTATTCACTTTTTACTATTTTTTATTGATTTTTTATTTTTCTTATAAAACCTAATGCCCTAATGGTCTTATGAATATGGTTGTTGTAGGTATAGCAACTTCGAAGTCTGAACAGAGGGATACAGGTGTTTTTTCTTTTTGTCGCATATACGACTACGTTTTTAGGGTTTTTATAGGAAAAAACTTGAGCTCAATCTTCATTTGTTCTTGCGCTTGAAAAAATATGAGAACATAACCAAGTATAATTTTTCTTGTCTTTTTGTACTCGTCATGGTAACACTAAAACGACAAACCTAAGGGAGTGTTCTTTAAGCTCTTTTCATGCTCCATAAAAACAAAAAGATTGCCGAGCGATCTTGTTCTCTTCACAATCATTAAAGTATTTGAAGAAAATGTTCGACAAGCGATAGTTTATCACTTTTTCAGTCTCGTCGAACTTATTTATGAAAAAGGAACTGGGAGAGTTCTCTTTAAGTGTTTTTCAGACTCTCAAAACATGAAAAACCCCCGAGTTTTCTATCCTTGGACTCGTTAAACAAACATCGATAGACCCATAATGGGACTGAGCCACTCCTTCCTAGGGCTCATTAAATATACTCCGAGGGACTCATCCAAAGGATGAGCTTACATCAACAAGCATATGTTATCCTCCTCAAGCTTGCGTAAAAATAAAGAGGTACTCACCAGAAATGGTGGGGGAAATTTTGGGAAAGGGATTTGTTTTTGTATTCCTATTGATGGCAGTAAGTGTCACTCTTTCACATGACACCCCCTATTTGTCATTTGAATCCGGGTTGGGAAATCCATTTGTCTCTCATTCGACTTGCTACAAGGTCATATCTTGGGTTGTCTTTGAGTCAGTGCTGCCAAGTCTTTGGTCCCGTCGTTCATATGTTCAAGAGAAGTCCAAACAAGCCCTCTATCAAGTTAGCCATCTATAGTTGGCCATTCTTACTATGTCGTCCTTCCCTGTGTCCGTTTCGACCCGTATTCATACTTTGTCTCATCCTCAAAATATGTTACTTATTTCTTGTCATTGATGGGGGATACATGAATGTCCTCCTGTGACGAGTCTTGTTCCATCGACTCCAACTCATTATCTGGAAATGAGACTTAGAAATCATTTAGTACATTGGAACCTGCATGCCTTAATGGCAGGTCTCTTCACTTTCGACAGGGGTTTCACATCATTGATCCCTGATCGAGAGATTCCACCGAGTGCTCAACTTCATCTCATTCATTCACATTCATTCGGATTGTACTTTTGTACCTTGGGAGTCATTGACATCAATGGTGATTTCCCTCACACTTGTTAATGGTTTTCATCAATGACTAGTAATCAAGTGGTTTCTACCATGTTTGACTTCAACACATGTAATCGCATGGCTAGATTCATACTTTCCGGTGATGGGATTGAAGACCCTTGGTCTCATCTTTTTGATCCAGGCTGCGATGGAGTATGTATGATTTGTATCAACACATAGATCCACTTTGTATGTCTCGTGGCTATGTCATTATTCAAGTCTTCTCACATAGATCCACAGTGTATTCTTGGTGGCTATGTAGCATGTTTGACGACATGGATCCACGATGTATGATTGGTGGCCATGACCTAAGTTTATGATTCCACTCATCTGTGATCTGAGTATGGGAATGCTTACCTCATAACTGGTATTGTATTATGTAGATGCTTGGTTGTTTACAGGTTTCCGATTAGGTGCGCTCCTRTTTTCTGACACACACACGCAGTTTACAAAGTATTTCGGCTGTCATAGATTCCAGCCTCATGCTTTGGGGGGCATTCTGTTACACATTATTTTGGTCACTCTGGTGATGTCTCTACAATGTTGTATTTAGGCTACCACAAGGAATKTTTGCCTGAGAAAAGTGACTGMTGTCTTCTTCCAATAAACACATTTTTAAGATGAGGTTGTAGGCTGCCTATGTTACTTGGTGCGAAAATCGCTCATTCTCATAGGCCAACCACACTTAGGGTGTGAACTGTTCGCAGTCTGCTCCATAGATATGGTGCGAACATGTTTTTAAGCTTGGAAAGGAGAAGAGGTCACGAAGGTTCTAGAAGGGGATCTTCTAGAAAATGAGTTGGTATTCGTATGGTTGGCATCCTACTGACTTCTCGGATTTGGTGGGATCATCATCATCCATGTAACCATCCCTCCTTCTCCTATATATTGAAAGGTTTCTCATGGAAAAGTTTAAGCAAGATTGAATGAAGAATTGGTGAAATAATTGTGTGAAGAACCCTACTTGGATAGAAGCTTGGAGACTCTTTTTCGCCCACCAAGTTGTATTGGATCTTCTTCATACAAGTACAAAGAAAGTGTGTGTGTTGGAACCAAGGGTCACTGAAAGGAAGCTTGTGACATCAAGGCAATCCGGTTGTATCTTCTGCTTTCAATTAATATAATACAACGACATTTCCCTTTCCCATAAAATTACTCACATTTTATTGCATAACTCCTGGATCATATGCATAGGTTGACATTGAATATACTTTGCTATATTCACTTTGGTTGGTTTGTGTTGTCTTGGACCTGATTCCACAAGAGAACTGGAGTGAAGCGGGAACAATAGAGACCTAAGGAAGCGATATAAAGGTATGTCACTTATTCCTTCTCATTAGTAGATTCAATGACTACAACTTAGGGAAAGAGTCGTGTCCTGTCCTGTTTTGTTCTAGATCCAGGTGGATCTAAGGAGATCTTTTAGTGTCCGCACCTACTGATTTATCCGATAACAGTGGTCTTGAGTGTGTGATCACATGAGAAGAGGAAGGGGTTGACGTAACCTTCGTTATCCCTCATCGGGGTTTTGGGACTTGGAGGAGTCGAGGAGTGTTGCACCGGAAAGCCCGAAGTCACGAAACATGATGCACTTTTGGGCTAAGCTGGTGCTCATGCCTGCGATCATGTGGAGTGGAGGCTCGCGCCTAGTGCTGGTTTGTGTGAGAAAAACACAAACAAGGACCTGTGGATTTATTGTTAAAGGTTTCAGTTTGGAACCAGGATAGCCATTTTCATCTCCTAAGTCAAAGGTCCTAATCGGGAGGTTGCACATTCCTTATGAGAGATAAGGGGTCTGGATCAAGATGTATTGGAGCCAAATTCTTCATATGTAGAATTCAGGTGAAAAAAAAAGAGAAAAGGGGGAGACAGAGAACTTGAAGTTGTACCTTGTGTGTGACAGACAATCAACATGATGTTGCCAAGGAGACAAGGAGAGGTGCCTTTAGCCAACCATGCTATAGAGAGGGAGATTCGAGAGCTTCGCACAAGATTGGAAACAATGGAAGCAACACATAGAAGAGCACCTGATGCGGGAGACGTTAGTGATGCAGAAAGTGAAGAGATTGAGGTTGAAGAAGCTGCAGGAGAGGATGTAGCCAAAGAGCACTTGTTGAGAGTAGTTGCCATATTGGGAGGCAGAGTAAGATAGAGGTTCCCATGTATGAGGGAAATTTAGATACTAAAGAACTATTGGATTGGATAATATCCATGGATAAAAATTTTGATTATGAAGATGTCGATGAAGAGAAGAAGGTGAAACAGGTAGTCACCAGGCTAAAAGGGCATGCAACACTATGGTGGGATGAACTGCAGGTTGAGAGGAGATCAAGTAAAGGAAAACATAGGATAAATATTTGGGACACAATGGTGGCCAATTTGAAGGCTAAGTTCATGCCAAAGGACTATCAAATCAACCTATTCAGGAAGTTACAGAACTTGAGACATAAGGGGACGACGGCTAAGGAGTACACCGAGGAGTTCTACCGGCTAAACATCAGAACTGGACAAAGGGAGAGTGATGAAGAAAAAGTTTCCAGATATATAAATGGATTGAGATATTAAATCCAGGATGAGCTCAGCATGATGTCAGTCAGAACCGTGGAGGATTCTTATCAATTTTCACTGAAGGCAGAAGAGAAGATGGCCAGAAAAAAAACTAGCGAGGAAGAGGTAAGAGTATATCCCGAACCAAAAACAAGGGGGCTACCCATGACAGAGCGTACAAGTCTAAGGATGAAGCTGAGAAACCACACAGTCACTTAGAATGAGGAGGAAGTTACAGAGGAAGACAATATGGTGGAAGAAACCCTTCTAGAGGAAGAGGCAGAGGAGGAATAAAGTGCTATGCCTGTGGAAAGATAGGGCACATGTCTTGGGAATGTCTCAAGAAGAAGAAGGAAGGAGGAGAATATTACATTTCAGAAGCGCAACGAAGAGATGTTGAAGGAGAAGGAGCAGAGGATGGAGCATCCCTGATGTTGAGAAAAGTTCTCTTAAAACCAGAGGCAGAAATTGAAAAGATAGTGCAGAGAAACAATCTCTTCAAGACAACTTGCAAGATGAAAGACAAGCTATGCAAGGTGATCATTGACAGTATGTTAGGGTCCTAACCAGCACATAGGTAGAAAAATATATTTGGATGTAATAGAGGTCAATATTAATAAGGCCTTGCAATAAAGTAGAATAAGTCGAATGTAAGAAGACCTAATAGAATCTTCCGCTTCTAGAAGGATCTTCCTTTAGATTCTTCTTTTGATAGACATATTTAGTATAAATAGGAGTCGAGGGTATGAGAACCCTATATTTGATATTATTGTAATAGAGATTTGATCAACTGGAGGTTTCCCCCTTGAAGAGGCCCATGAACATTGCTTTCAGAATCAAAGTGTTATTTCTGTTGTTATTCTTATATAATTTCAGTGCTATTGTGGTGATTGTTCTGGTTATATTACTGTTATTCTGCCATTTCTAGCATTTCATTTCTGTTCTGCATACTTTTTATATCTGGTATATTACAAGTGATATTAGAGCATTTTCCTTGGCATAAAGTGTGGGTTAATTTTATTTTCAGGGTAGAGACGTATTTTGGTGTTTTTAAGACACATAGATCTATCGTTACGCGCATAAACCCATAGTTGATGGATTCATACATGCAGGAAATACAAGTGGTACTTAAGAGCACATCTGTTGGACACCCTTGTAACCCCTGTTGGTACCCGTTCGAGTGGTAGCACATCAGACAACACCTGTGTATGGATCGAGCTAGATTACCTAAAGCCCTCTTTATATAAATCGATTGGTCACCTGACTGCTATAGTGCCACCGAGAACAACACTCGGGAAGATACTCTCTAGTACATGGGTATTTGGGTAGTACAACTAAGGGTACAATCTATCCTCCTTAGTTAGTTCCTTGAGATATTGGGCCGAGTACTACTATTGAAACCCACACGTATATCAGAGAGCTATAGCACAAGGCAAACTCTTGTCTGTAGAACCCTTGAATACCTAACCCTTGGGGACAAAAACATAAACAAATTAAAATAGATAAGATCTATTACCTCACAACTATGTTCGGGTTTCCAAATCACTACACATTTCTTCCTGGTTAAGCATTTTGGCATTCCATCACTGCAATATTCTTCAGACCGGAGTATAATTCCGTAGGTGTAAAAACAATGTCTGGAAATTTTTTCACCATTATTTGATGCCTATTCCATTGGATTAATATCTTTTCCCTTATCACATTCATACATATCATTTTTCAGCAAAATTTTTGACCCCACCCACCCCTTTTCGGTTCCCTCGTCCTCATGGCCCATACCCATATCCAAGACTTGGAAGCTCGCTTCAATACCTTGCAATCTAGTCTCACCGAGACCCAACAAGAAGTGAAACAACTCGGTGCCATTGTTTCCGCCATCAATACAACCATGCAGTCCTCAATGGAGGAAATCAAACAAGACCTGACGACCTAGCTTGAATCTTTCTTTTCATCACTCTGCACCAAGCTTCATATCACTACAAATAACCCTTCCTCTAACTCAACTCCACATACTGAAGGTGAACATTCCTCTCATTCCCATAACTTTCAACACCATCACTTTCAACATGACCTACGCCTTCCGTGGGTGGATGTGACCAAGATGGCTCAAACCCCACTGGTTAGGTAACCCAAATGGAACATTATTTCTCTTTATACAGAATTACAAATGACTTGGCCAAACTCCGGTATGGTGTTCTCCATCTAGATCAAGAACGTTGGTAATGGTGGCAATGGAGAAAAACTTCCTGTCAAGGGTATATTGCCTGGAAACACTTTATGGTAGAGATTTATGATCCAGGTGGATATCGGTGGCCACCCACCTTTTCCGACTAACTCAAAACAATTTTCTGGCAATTTTGGCAATTTACTATTTTTAGCATGTTTTAACTTCCGGGGCCATTTCGAGGGCCTAAATGAAGGGTTTTCAAGATCAAAGTTCTCAATTATATATGAAGGCATGATTGGTCCCCCAAAATTAATCTCCTCGACGATACCTTTCCAACGAGCTATTATACGCCTAAAACAGAGATCATATGTAAACGTTATGACCCTAGGAAGTTGATGTACTAACTTACCCAAACGGGGCCCACATGACTTTTGGCACTTCATCTCCTAGGGTTAGGCTTTTGGATGTCTAGAGTTTTTGGCATTCCTGTTTATTGTAAAAAGGTCTTCAGAGCCTCATTGTAATCATCTTCTTGTGAATGCGAGTAGCCATCACATCTCTTCTCAGAGATAAGTTGCCACCATTCTAGCGAGTCTTTCACTTTGTATTTTTACAGTCTCTGTACATTTCTTTCATTAATAGAAATCGTGTATTACTGTATCTCTGTGTTTATGGTTGCATCTTTGATATATTTCTGTTATATTATTGGATATACGTGATATCTCTGTGCATTTCTTTATTATATCTCCGCTCTCATTTCGTGCTGAAAATAATCTAGATCAATTTATGAACGCTTTGACATTGACATCAACCATTTGGGTCGTTTGACAAAGTTGAAACAGTGGAAGACTTTATAGCTGCCTTTGAGCACCTGGCTTTTTGGGCAGAGGGCTTGTCTGATGCCTTTTTCCGAGAGTGTTTTATCATTGGCCTCAAGGATGATATTCGGGCCCATGTCCTCATGGCTCGGCCTCAAAGTTGGGTGGAGGCTACTAAAAGAGATAAATAATCACAACAAGTTGTATCTTCTCAAAACTGAAAACCCTCCTTTATCCCTCACCCTAAACTAGTAAATCCCACTACTCCCTATGCTCCACTAAAGATCCAAAAATTGACCAGGGTTGAAATGGTTGAATGCCAACTCAAAGGCCTTTGTTATAATTGTGATGACAAATAGTTCCTGGGCCACAAGTGTAAGAAACGAAAGATTTTAATGGCCATCTTTGAGGATATTTCGAAACAGGATGTTGAAACTGCCCTTATGTCTGAGTCACCTGAAACCACTGACATAACCCCTCCCTCAAACCCTCCCAAAGTAGAATCGATCATTTCCCTCAATTCTCTCACGAGCTTCTCCACTCCCCAAACCCTCAATCTAATCAATTACATGAAGCATTAGAAGGTCATCGTTCTGGTTGATAGTGGAAGCACCCATACTTTTATTCATCACCGCATTGCGCAAAAAACTCATTGCTACATCCATGCCATCAATAATTTCCAAATCATGATTGCCAATGGTGGTTCCATGAAATGTGGAGGGCGTTGTGAAAATGTGTGTTTCCAAATTGGTGACTACCACTTGAAATCTCATATGTTTGCTATCGACATGGGAGGTTGTGACATTGTTTTGGGTGCAGACTGGCTAAGAACTTTGGGTCCCATTATCATGGATTTTAAGTTATTAACCATGCAATTCAACTAGGAAGGCCACCAATATAAATTCCAAGGCATCACCGTCGGTTCACCTGAGATCATTAGTTCCCATCACATGGAAAAGCTGTTCAAAAAGGTCATTCTGGTGTTATTGCCCAACTCCATGCCATACAAGCAATGAAGACACCCTCGGTGCCGCAAGACCTCCAAGCCATCCTTTCTAAACATTAAGTGGTCTTTTCCACACACCAAGGAATCCCTCGTTCATGTGGTGTTCATGATCATTCCATTCCCCTTGTACCCATAAGCCTTCCTCCCAATATCCATCCGTATCATCACCCATTTTCCGAAAAAAATGAAATTGAGAAAATGGTCCAGGAACTCCTTAATGCAAGCGTTATCCGCCCTAGTATGAGTCCCTACTCTTCTCCTGTGGTCATGGTTGTGAAGAAAAAAGGTTCTTGGCCAATATGTCCTGACTTCCGTGCCCTCGACAAACTTACCATTAAATACAAATTTCCCATTCCCGTGATTCCTAACCTCGTGGATGAATTGAGTGGCGCCCAATTCTTTACTAATCTTGATCTTCATTCGGGATACCACTAGATATGTATGAAAGAGGCAGACATTCCCAAGACTGCCTTTAGAACTCATGGGGGACACTATGAGTTTTTGGTCATGCCCTTTGGCTTGTGTAATGCCCCCTCCACCTTCCAAAGCCTCATGAATCATGTCTTCCGTCCTTTTCTCCATCCTTTTCTCATAGTTTTCTTTGATGATATCCCCATCTATAGAAAAACATGAGCATACCATCTTGCTCATGTGGATCAAGTTCTCCATCTACTCTCTTAGCACCAACTTTTCCTGAAACAGTCTAAATGTGCTTTTGGTGCCTTAGAAGTAGAATACTTGGGTCATCTAGTTGGAAAGGATGGTGTCAGGGTGGATCCTAAAATATTTAAGCTATGTAAGACTGGCCTCACCCAAAGACTCTCAAAAGATTGCATGGATTTTTGGTCTTAACAGGGTATTATCGCAAGTTTGTTAAAAATTATGGAAATATTGCAGCACCTCTCACTGCTCTCCTATAAAAGAACTCTTTCACTGTGACTCCAGCCATTTCTCAAGATTTTCAAACCTTGAAGATGGCCATGTGCACCACTTTAGTCTTGGCCCTTCCTGATTTCAAAAATACCTTTGTGTTTGAATGTGATACCTCAGGGAAAGGAATTGGTGTTGTCCTTATGCAAGAGGGTCGACCTTTGGCCTTTACCAGCAAGCAACTATCTGAAATAAATCTGGGAAAATCAATATATGAAAAGGAAATTTTGGCTATTCTGCATGCCATTTATCTGTGGTGCCCTTATCTATTGGGGAAACGTTTTCAAATTAAGACAGACCATCAAAGCCTCAAGCATTTTCTTGAGCAACACATTTCCTTCCCAGAGCAACAAAAATGGGTGACTAAGCTCTTTGTATATGATTATGAGATCATTTACAAGAAATGCAAAGACAATGTGGTTGGAGATGCACTTTCCCTAAAATATGAAGATGAAGGATCCCTTTTTTCTCTTTCCTTCATTGTACCAGATTGGCTCCAAGCCGTTTGCCAAAAATGGCTACAAGATCCCAAAATTTCGCATCTGATCCAAAATTGCAGTCCCATGCTCCAACTTCCCCAAGGTACTCTTGGCTCCATGATGAGCTTCAATACAGAGGCCATTTTTATTTAAGTAAACAATCAAATATTAAATCCATGGTACTTTCTGAGCTTCATTCTACACCCACAACGTGGCACTCCGGGTTCACCAAAACCTATGACAGGGTCAAACGTTATTTTTTCTGAGATGGTATGAAATAAGAAATTCGTAATTTTGTCACTCAATGTGATGTGTGTCAACACAACAAGGGAGAAACTGTCAAATCTCCGGGCACACCACAACCGCTTCTGATTCCACCTGCTATTTGGAAGGATATCTCTATGGATTTTATTACCGGCTTACCCAAATTGGGAAATAAATTAGTCATCATGGTGGTTGTTGATCGCCTTTCCAAGTATTCTCATTTCTTCTCTCTTCAACACCCGTTTACAAGATCCACGGCGGCTCAAATTTGCATGGATCAAGTCTTCAATATTCATGGCATGTCGCACTCTATTGTTTTTGATCGCGACTTAACTTTCACAAGCAAGTTTTGGCAAGAACTGTTCAAGATACAGGGCACCCAATTTCATCTCATCACAGCTTATCAAACCCAGAATGATTGTCAAATGGAAGTTGTCAACAAGTGTTTGGAAACATATTTGAGGTGTTATGCCTCGGAAAAGAAAAATCAATGGGATCAATGGTTACCCCTACCTGAATGGTGGTACAACACTTCATACAATACAAATACACACATGACTTCTTTTGAAGTGGTATATGGACATAAGACACCTTCAATTCTCTGATACTTACCTGGTGTCTCGAAGGTCCAAGCGGTTGAACAAACACTTACATTTCGAGAGGCTATTCTCCGTACCCTCAAATATAATTTGGTCATTGCACAGAATCACATGAAGCAACAAGGAGATCAAGGTCGCTCTGAACGTCAATTTGCAGAAGGGGATCAGGTGTTCTTTGAATGCAACCTTACAAGAAAACTTCCCTCAAGGTAGAGCATTGTCAGAAGCTAGTGCCCAAATTTTATGGTCCTTATAACGTTCTCAAGCATGTGGGACAAGTTATATTTGCCCAGTCATTCGAAGCTACATCCTGTTTTTCATGTTTCATGCTTAAAGAAGGTGATTGGAACTAAGTTCCAAATTCAAACCAACCTTACTGAGTTATCCGAAGAAGGATCCATTTGGATACAACCACAATAAGTTTTGGACCAGCGTGAGCATTGCCTGCGTTAGAGAACCATCAAGGAAGTGTTAGTCCAGTGGAAATATACAACTCCAACAGATGCCACTTGGGAACCAGCTACCATTCTGAAACAATTTCCACATCTCAAGCATTGAGGACAATGTTGTTTTTAAGGGGGAGGACATGTTAGGGTCCTAACCCGCACATAGGTAGAACAATATAGTCATATGTAATAAAGGTCAATATTAATAAGGCCTTGCAATAAAATAGAATAGGTCGAATGTAAGAATACCTAATAGAAGCTTCCATTTCTAAAAGGATCTTTATCTAGATGCTTCTTTTGATAGACATATTTGGTATAAATAAGAGTTGAGGGTATGAGAACCCTAGCTTGGATATTATTGTAATGTATCTCTACTCAACTGGAAGTTTCCCCCTCGAAGAGGCCCGTGAACATTGCTTTCAGAATCAAAGTGTTATTTCTGTTGTTATTATTATATCATTTTAGTGCTATTGTGGTGATTGTTTTGGTTATATTGTTGTTATTCTGCCATTTCTAGCATTTCATTTATGTTCTGCATACTTTTTATATCTGGTATATTACAAAGTGGGAGCAATGAAAACCTAGTATCCACAGATATGGTGGAGAAATTCGAGCTGAAGACAACTTCACACCTGAATCCATACAAAGTCTCATGGTTACAGAAAGGACACCAGGTAATGATTAGTAAACAATTCTTGGTTGAAATTAAGATAGGAGGTTATAAAGATGAAATCCTATGTGATGTAATACCCATGTACGTATTCCATATTCTGTTGGGAAGACCGTGGAAGTTTGACAAAAATGTCATTCATGATGGGAGGAAAAATACATATACATTGGAGAAGAATGGTAGAACACATATGTTGTTGCCAATAGAGGAGAAGAGAGTGAAAGAAGAAGCTAATACAAGCATAATTCTCATGAGTGGGAAGGAAGTCCTGAAAGAATTCAGGGAAGAATAAGAGATGCAGTTTTCTATGGTAAGGAAACCTAAAGTTATCCTTACAAGTACATCGATTGCTGATTTTATTGAATAAGTTCAGAAATTGCTAGATAATTTCGCTGATATAGTGGTGGATGAGCTGCCAAACTCATTACCACCCATCAGGAGTATTAGTCATCATATCGACTTGATACCGAGAGTAAGTATGCTGAATTAAGAAACATACAGATTAAAACCTCGAGAGAATGAGGAGGTGAAGAACCAATTCCAAGAGTTGCTAGACAAGGGTTTGGTCGGAGAGAGTTTGAGTCCATGCACAGTACCGACTGTGTTGAGTCCAAAGAAGGATGGAGGATGGAGAGTGTGTACATACTTGAGAGCCATTAACAAGATCACCATCAGGTATAGATTTCCTTTACCAAGAATGGATTATTTAATGGATTTCTTAATTGGAGAAAACTTCTTCTCTAAGATAGATTTGAAAAGTGGATATCACCATATCAGGATGAGAGAAGGCGATGAATGGAAAACAACCTTTAAAACAAATGTAGGTTTGTATGAGTGGCTTGTT
Organism: Picea sitchensis; assembly: GCA_010110895.2. NCBI lineage: Eukaryota > Viridiplantae > Streptophyta > Pinopsida > Pinales > Pinaceae > Picea > Picea sitchensis. The sequence goes on from SNQJ01S0014696.1 coordinate 232,681, forward strand.
ATCCCATTTGTCTTAACAAATTCCCCAAGCACTTTTATGAGGTTGATGAATGAAATTATGAATTATTTCATTGGAAAATTTGTAGTTGTATATCTGGATGATATACTGATCTTTAGAAGGAGTAAGGTGAAGCATTTGAGGCACCTAACATTAGTGATGAGGAGGCTACAACAGGAGAAGCTATTGATAAATCTGAAGAGGTCCTCTTTCATGAATACATAACTCGTTTACTTGGGTTTTTTGATCTCTTTGAATGAACTGAAGATGGATCTAGAGAAGGTGAAAGCGATCAAAGAATGCTCGTCACCAAGGAGTATGTTTGAGGTAAGGATATTTCATGGATTAGCAATTTTCTATAGGAATTTCATCAGAGACTTCAATGGAATTTGTGCACCAATGATGGATACAGTGAAGAAGAAGCACAATTCATTTAGATGGACAGAGGAAGCCGAAAGGAGCTTCAATATACTGAAGGAGAAGATAACAGAATGACCGATTCTGGTCTTGCCGAATTTGGAAAAGACATTTCAGGTAAGATGAGATGGAAGTGGAGTTGCAATAGGAGCAGTTTTGAGTTAGGACAACAAACCTGTTTCCTATTTTAGTGAGAAGCTGAATGAGACCAAGAGGAATTACTCCACATATGACAAGGAGTTTTATGCCATAATTCAAGCCTTGAAGAAATGGAGGCATTATCTTATCCCATAGGAATTTGTCTTATATTGCGATAACCAAGCCTTACAATTCATAACCAGACAAGAGAAATTGAATCAGAGGCATGAAAAATAGGTTGAATTTATGAAATTTTTTAATTTTGTCATAAAAGATATTGCTGGGAATACTAACAAGGTTGTTGATGCATTAAGCAGAAGATGTTTAATTCTACAGTAATTCTAGGTGAAGACCTTGGGGTTTGAACACCTTAAGGATATGAATTGTGATGATACAAACTTCAAGGAAGCATATGAAGCATGTACAAACCCCGTGTTAAGAGATAGAAGTCAATGGATAGAGTACATGATCCAGGAAGGACTGTTGTTCAGAGGAAGTCAGTTGTGCATACCAAAATTCTCAGTGAGGGATAATATTCTGAAGGAGAAACATAGTGGAGGATTGGATGGACATTTCGGCCATGATAAAACATTTGCACAGTTTAGAAGTTCATACTATTGGCCATGTATGATAACATAGGTGATAAAATTTGTGAACATATGTAGAATCTGCCAACATGCAAAGGGGAAAAGACAGAACACTGGATTGTATCAACCATTGCCAATAACAAAGAGGCCTTGGGATGTAATAAGCATGGATTTTGTGTTGGGATTGCCAAGAACACAAAGGGGATTCGATCCCATATTTGTGGTGGTGAATAGATTTTCAAATATGGAACATTTTATCCCACGCTAGAAGACCAGTGATGTGACATATGTTGCAAACCTGTTTTTCAAGGAAGTTGTAAGACTTCACGGCCTACCCAAAATCATTGTCTTAGACAGAGACACAAAATTTGTTGGTCACTTTTGGAGGAAACTGTGGAAGAAATTGGGGATAGATTTTTCCTTCAACTCATCTTATCACCCTAAGACAGATGGGCAGACTGAGTTAGTAAATAGAAGTTTGGGAAATTTATTGAGGAGTTTAGTCACTGAGCATCATAATTAGTGGGATCATGTTCTGCCACAAGCAGAATGTGCATACAATGACTCACCAAACATGACCAGTGGAAAGTTCCCTTTCCAAATATTATATGAAATGCAACCAAGGGGAGTATCTAATTTGAGAGACTTGGAACAAGGTGAGATCAGGAGCACTGGACTAGAATATTTTGTCGCTGAAATGAAAAAACTCCATAGCTAGATCAAAGAACAATTGCATAGTTCTAACCAGAAATACAAGCATAGAGCTGACCAACATCGCAGGAAACTCCATTTTGAAGTAGGGGATCAGGTTTTGGCACATCTTAGGAAGGAACGGTTCCCTATGGGAACATATAACAAGTTAAATATGAAGAAGATAGGGTCATGTAAGATCTTGAGGAAGTTTGATGCAAATTCCTATGAGATCGAGTTGCCAGATGGTGTGGGCATTTATCCCATATTCAATGTTTCGGACCTGTATCCTTATAGGAAATATGACACAGAGGGATTAGAAGATCAAGAAAAGATTCAGTGGGAGAAACAAATGCCTATATCAGAAAAACCACAGATGGAAAAAATTGTTGATCAGAGGATTGGCAAGAAGACCAGAAGAAAACCTATTTTGAATATCTGGTCAAATGGAAGGGACACCCAGTAGAAGATGCCAGTTGGGAAAATGAATCTGCTATCCAGAAGCAGGGAAAGTCAGTGCAGAATCTCATGGACAGGAGTCCATGAATTTTTGTTAGGGGGAGTATGGTGCAGGAGCATCATTGGCAAGCACGTAGAGGCAGGACCACTCAGCACATGGGAGTTCTTACATAACCTCAATGCTAGTAGTCCAATAGGTTTTTCGAGGCACGCCTAAAATCAGCACCGGAAAAACTTAGAGACACACTTGAACGCCGACTCTGGATTGAGACTGGTCTAGATAACTAGTAGATTAAGTTTTAGAGTAGGTAAGTAGGCAGCGAAAACCCTAAAAATCCCTCTGAGTTAAATAGAGGTTTGGTACGCCTAGATAGGGTTAGCTGCAATACATAAAGGAGTTAGTTGTAAGAGAACTGCAAGTTAGCAAAAGATTTCAAGCTTTCAAAGCTATTGTAATTTGAATATGTTTGTAGCCATTTTTAACTTGTGAATATAAGAGAGGAAAAATTGATCCAAATGCATGGTGTGTGAATTTTGTTTGCAATTTCCTATCATTTTGTTTTTATGAACAAGTGAATGAATCTCAATAGGAGAGAATGGAATTGTGGATGTTAGTCTTTCGGTTTCAATTGTTTCTCTTCGTTTGAATCTCTGCGAGGTGTGCATTGAGCCAGAGGAGAGCGCCAGGAGGTTGAGAGGAATTTCTCTGTAAGAAATCCCTTTGATTTGAGTTATCAAAATCCCTTCGACACAAGGAGTGCGCGGGAAATCAAAGTTTGTACAAGACAAAGATTAGAAGGAATAACACTTCATATAAGTGTTACCGAGATCTAGGAATCCCATTTCCTAGGAGGAGTGAAGGGCAGGACCTTCAGAGACTTAGAAAATATCCTAAGTCTGAAAGATCAAAGCTCAAGAGAATTGGCGCCAAGATATTTGGCCAGGAATAATTGAGGACCTGAACGGATGGTGGAGAGGCTTCGAGGAGGAAGTTCCGATAGCCATAGGCCATTGGATTAAGTGAAGGTGTGTGGAATATAACGACGTGAGTTATTCAATTCTCAAATCTCAAGAGGGATAGGGATCATTGATCTAAGGAAGATCTGGATCGTTAGTCCATTTTGTTATATCGGATATCGTGAGTTGGGAGGACAAAGTTCCTTGACTTCCAAAACCCTGAAACGCGAAATCAAGATTCGCGAAGACAAGATCTGAGCCATCAGATCATGGGAAAATTAGGACCGTCAGATTAGGACTCCAAAATATTGGCATTTCGATGATCGGTAGAATGAGTGAGAAAACTTCATGAAGTGTGAAGTCATGAAACGCAAAACGCAGACTTGATCATAGTCGTTGATCAAGGGAATATCTGGATCGTAGATCCCAGACCATCGCTATTTTAGCTTTTGGGACTTGGAGGAGTCAGAGGCCTTGCGTCGTAATGTCCTGACATCGTGAATCATTATGCACCTTTGTGATAAATCCTGTGGTCACGAGTGTGGGATGACATGAGTAGAGGAAGGTGAGGAGATAACCTCCATTAGCTCCCATGAGGGTTTTAGGACTTGGAGGAGTCAAGGAGTGTTGCACTGGAAACCCCGAAGTCGCGAAACTTGACACGCCGTTTGGGCTAAGCTTGTGGTCATTCCTGCGGTCAAGTGGAGTGGAGGCTCGCACCTAGTGCTAGTTTGCACGAGCAAAAGACAGACAAGGACCTGTGGGTTTATTGTTAAAGGTTTTAGTTCGGAACCAAGAGAGACATTTTCGGCTCCTGAGTCAAAGGTCTTGACTGGGAGGTCGCACAACCCTTAGGAGGGATAGGGGGTATGCATCAAGACACAAGAAGTCTGAATCATCTACTCGGTGACTCCAAATCATCTCTAGATCAATTCCAATTCGAGGACTCCACTGGAGGAAGAACCTAAAATATGACCAAGCAATCTGGAAAGATCAGGTATTCAAGCTCAAATTGTATTTAAGACATTTTTGGTTTTAAATGTAATTATGTCCTATCTTATTTTGATCCTGGTCAAGAGTAAATTGTTGAAGTTTACATTGATTATTTTCAAATTGATGAGCCTCAAGAGAATAGGCCCCAAGTTTTAGATCATGTACATACTCATACACCTGTGCACATCCCAAATACACTTGTAGAAATCCCAGTGAGACATAATCCTCATTCTTTATCTCCTCCTCTGGCTAAACCTATAGATGGTTATAAGCCCCCTTCTTTACCTCCTATACTTGTAAAATTCCCAGATAGATACAAGCCTCTGGTTTTACCTTCTATTCTCCATGACCTCCCTGCCAATTATAGCAATAATATGCCCAGGTTTGATGGAGAAAATGTGAAGATCACTGCTGAAAAGCACATCCAAAGTCTTGAGGATTTTCTTGATCTGTTTGAGGTGGAAGAAGATGATGTCTGTATCAGGATGTTTTCCCTATCATTTCAAGGTAAAGTTAAAAATTGGTTTAATAATCTTCCATCTACAAGCATTGATACTTTTCATCAATTTGTGAAAATTTTCCTAGATAGATGGGTGATCAGGGGAAATGTCTTTCTCATCTTAGCAGAATATGACCATTTAAAAAGACAACCAGGGGAGACAGTACTGCACTTTTCATCCGGGTGCAATAAGGTGTATCATGCAATGCTTATTGATATAAGGCCACCCCCAGGATTAGCCCTTTTTCATTACCCATATGCATTTGATCTAGAGATGGCATTCCAATTAAGAGAACGGAACAATGCAACCCTTGAAGAAATGAAAAACATTGCAGTGGATGTGGAAGCTAATTTGTTGAACAAAAATTCCAAGCTAAGAGCATAAGAGAAAGATAGAATAGAAAAGGAATAAATGACATCTGCAGAAGTGAAACTAGATGTTCTGGCAAACATTGTAAAAGGGATGATGCAGAAGATTAGTAGAAATATGAACTTGTTGTTCAAAGATCACATGATTCCTTAGTTCCAGAAAAGAGAAAGCTCACTGATCTCAAACATTTTTCAACTCATCTTTGGCACCCTAAAATAGAAGAGGATTATTTCATGTACTCGATTCATAATATGGTCAAAGATGAATCTCAAAATCAGCTTGTAGACGATCAATTAACTAATTTAATGTATATGTTTGATGACATTCCTTACATAGACAATTCAACCAAGTATGATGAGGATATAGTTGAAATTGATGCTGATTGTTCAAAGCAATCAGTAGCACATGGTTGGGAGGAAGAAGTTCAGTTACAGGTCAAGGATGAAAATCAATAGTTGCATATTAATCATGACATCAACGAGGACAGTGCAAAAAATTTTCAATTAAGTGAAAAATCCTTGCCCTTATATTTTGCCTCATTTTTGAGAGAAAATTATAAGAAAATTGTCAACAATATATATGGAGAAATATCTTACCAATTAGATGAGGAAATCATGGATGATAAATAACCTGTTTAATATCCATAGGTACATCCCTTGTGTCATCTTGAATGTCAAATCTCATATGCAAGCTTAGAGTCGGTAACATGTGATGAATTGATCCATTTTGATTCTATACCATTATGCTCCAATTCATTTCAGTTTTTGAAAGGGAATTTTGATCACATTCTGAATGATGAATACAAGAAAGATTATAAAGTTTCATTAGAGCCAATGCAACAACTACCTCATTTGCTACATGATCCAATAGCAGAGGTATTGGTTGACATATGCATACATAGTCCTATTTCATTTGCTAGTCATGGGTTGAAAAACATTTATGATTTTGATATGATCAGACAATCATCTTCATCATTGTGTTCAACAGAAGTATCATTTCAAATCCCATCAGAAAAGTTGCAGGCATGTCAGAAGTGCACGAGGATGTAAATAACATAAATACAACATCAAATCATGAAGTTGAGTTGGTTAAATTGGAATAGAAAGAAATAGGTCAAGTCTATATTGATCCTATAGATATCTACATGGAGTAATTTTTCATCACAGAGAAACAATCCATTTCCAACATTTTTGTTGTTTTGCAAGTTTACCAAGCTCCCTATGATGAAGACCAGGCTCACAATAATTTTCAAGTACCCTTAACAGATTCAATTCTGAGTTTGGTAAAAAATAGTGAAAGAATTAAGGCATCAAATCCAATGTTTTATTGGTTATATTGGATATTTCATATTGATTAAGGTTAATCATTCTAAGGTTAGAATAGGATATATGTACATAAATAAGATCGTCAGATCAACATCCTTTAAATAATCAGATTTACAGTGTGAAAATAATCTTGCTGGGAAAGCATGCTTTTCATTTCATTTCAGTGTCTCTTTTAAGATTCAATCAAGTTTGGAACATATGTTGGCCCTTGACCAAGTTTTGGGATAACTTGGGTCATTTTGACCTATTTTGGAACTGCGATAGCTAGTCAAATAAGGACCACCAAGCGAAGTCTCTCAGTCCACTTTTGGACCCCTATTAGGTTTTTTGGGTTAATGTAATGGGAAAGGGATGTCGACCCATGGGTTTACCCATGCTTAGGCACACTTTTGTAATGTATAAATAGATGCTTAGGCTAGATAGAAGAAAGGATGAAGTGCATCTATGGGATGTATGGTAGATGGATTAGTGCTAATAGTTAGATCTGTGTGATGAGAAGTAGATTGTAAATGCTCTGTGCATGATCCTAAGAAGCTCACAAGGCAAAGTGCAAGTTGTTGTAAGAGGATTTGTGCTGAAGTGTAAGGAATAAGGATCTAGCACTAAGCACTCGCAGGACCTAGTGTATTATTGTTTCTAAGTGCTGAGATACTGTAGATCTAAGTGAATATTGCGATGCTCTATGCTATCTGTGAAGTAGAATACAGGTTGGATATTAATGGTTGATTGATGCTAAGTGTGCTGTAAGTAGTATAATAACAGATCTGTGTCCCAGCTAAGGTTGCAGACACCTGAGTCTTGCAACCACGCCTACCTCTACCTCGGGTGAGACTTCATCTTCTTCACAGGTGTTTCCAAAAGGGCCTATAGTTAGGGTTTTGTTGGTGCGCTCTTAAATGTTGAACCCTGGGTCTGCTCCTCTATTCCAACAACATGTGATCAATTGATTTTCAGTTACAGAGGATTCATGATAGAAAAGGTTGCAGTTTGGGATCAAACCAATGATAAAGCACTACTATGCGTACTCAAAGTTTTGATATTCTTGACACCTCCTCAAGAGTTTCCATCCCTAGGTGGATCCTATGTTAGGGTCCTATAATTATAGAAGATCTGATGATTAAGATATCGTTTGTGGGTTTCATGATGAAGTTCCTGACTTGTTGGTCTCTTAGTTGATTTAACTTCTCATTCCATCCATTTTTCCTAATCCTTCGTCACCTTGCTGGGTCCTTCATTCCCTCACCCTTCACTTCTTCACCCCTTTGCCAATTTTATCCTTGCATCAATAAACAAGCTTAGGATAAAAGAAAAAACAATAGGTTAATAATGTTGGTAATTAAATTAAGTGTAGTTAGGTTAGTATAATAATAAATTAAAATAATCAATAAATAAATTATTATTAAAAGGTTAAACAAACATTTAGTTAATACATTATAAAAATTTAAATAATAAAATAAAATATATAAATTAAAAAACTGAAAACTAAAAAGAAAACATAAATTAAATAAAACGCACAAATAAAACACATAGAAATTAAAAAGGTAAATAATAAACAAAAAGCATATAATAAATAAAACCAAAAAA
>SNQJ01S0014696.1:246085-260972 GCA_010110895.2 Picea sitchensis
GGTTGTCCCAATGTTGAATTTCTTCACCTTGATTCGTGCAGTGATGACTTCTAATTCTATATGTGGACCCTCTACTTCTCTTTCGCCTTTCGCTTCCTCAATCTGAATATCGTGTGGATCATCTTCATCTGGTGCTTCCTCCTGCACATGGTAACATGACAACAATTCTTTGACTTTGTGTTTGTTTCATTGTTGATCTTCTGTTATGAATTCGAATTATGGTTCCTTGATGAATATCACCCCTCTTATCTATTTAAGATTTTCATCTATGTTTGGGTTTTCATGTTCGAATGAAAAAGCGACTGTAAAATTCTATTGCAATCTCATCCAGGTTGCAATTCCTTTGTGTAGTTCCTGGTATGTATACCAGTTCATTGGTATTCCCTCTAGAGTGTGTATGAAATGATGAGGCCATTCTTCTGGGGGTGTCATTTTCCACAACGTTATGCACTTCTCCAAGTGTTTCTCTAGTGCCCCCTGTCCATCATACTTCTTCTACTTGTTGTTTTGTTGTTCTGCGCCGAACCTTATCTGTAGTAACTGCTTACATTGGTACCAATGTGTGATTGTCTCTTTGTGTGTGCCCCACCATCTTGCAGGTGTGGCCTTGAGTGCTATATGAAGTGATAAAAGTATCCATTTCTCTAAAAATTCATCTTCATACTGTGTCAAGAATACTACTAGATCCTTTATTCCGTGGAAACTGGGTGGTTCCCTTATCTCCTTGCCTACCCATCTTACTGCGCAGTCTATTCATGAACATCTTCTCATGGAAAATTCGTGTAGCCTTTGTTGCTAGTTCTCTAAACCGGTATCTGAGTCTGTCACACATGAAGTAATGCTCCGCCAACATAGTATCCCATCTACAGTTGGGTTTACGTAATCCTCATCGTGCACAGTTGTTCTATACAAGTGGTTGATTTCCTCTAAGTCTAAGAAAGTGGATTCTACAAACCTTTCCCCTTCTGATGGGTCTAATGGCGGGATGACCCTATATTCACCTGACTCAAATGTCATTTTCCATGTCTTCAAATTGATTATGGCTTAGTTTTCAAATGCCCAATCCAAACTAAGAAACATTGGATATGGTGTTGTGCCGTCCACTATTTCAAGCACCTCAAAATCTTCTTTAGTCTGCACTCCATCCAGGTCTACTATTACTCCTTTCAGTCTACCAATTGGTAGGACTCGGTGTTGGTGTGATAGTTTCAATTGAACATGTGAATATCCTAATGTGGGCTCTCCCATGCATTTCCATGTCTTTTTGGGTGATACATTAACTTCAGATCCTAGATCTAGTATGATATCTCCCATGTTGAAATATCTGATGTTGGAATTCAGTTTGAACTCCCTACTTGTTCTTCTCCTTGTATGTAGGTGATTCATAGTTTTTTGTTCTAGTTTTCCTTTCGTCTCTATACTACATCTTTCTAATATGTTTTTGAATATTTTGACAGATCGTGGATCATTCAATACTTTTACACATGATTACAAAAATCCTTTAATTGTACTTACTTGTCCCATGGGTTTCATTTCGTTGGTATGATCCAATAACGAAGGAATCTCATACTCTGGTGCTTCCTTGATTTTCTATGTAGTCGAAGTTGACACAATATCGTCCTTATGGAATTCTTGTCTATCTTTCTTAAATATTTCCTTCTCCTTCTATGCGTCGAACTGCTTCCTTGGTTCGATGTTCTTCTTCACTCAGTAGTGTTGTATTGTCTCTTGTCGAACTGCATCATTTCCTATTTTAGCTCCTCTACGGGTAACTATGTTGATGTTCGGTCCTTCATCCCTCTCTTTGGATGAAATCCAATGAACATTCTGGTTGTTCGGTTTCCTCTTTTCCTTGATTTTTACTAACAGTGTCGGACATTCTTCCGTATCATGGTCCGATGCACGACAATACATACAAGTTGCTAGTGGAAGTGGACATTCCCTTGCATAATGTCCTAGTTGTTGACAATTGTGACATACCACTGGTCCTCTACCTCATCCAAAACCTCCTCTCTCTCATCCTCCACCTCTATAGCCCACTCAATCTCCTCTCGCCATGTTATACTGAGGTGCCTGATTATACTACGCGATATTGTACTGAGGTTGTGTTTTGTTGTACCGTGGCTGCGCAGTATTATATGGTTGCTTTGCAGTATTATATTGCTTTTGCGCAGTGTTGTATGGGGATGGAACTTGGTTAAACTTTGGTGTGGCTTTCCCAGTCATCATTTATGCCTGCACTCTATATACATCTAATGTTCTTTCTCACATAAAATCAATAGTTCTACAATATTTGTCATCGTGGCCCATTGACTTGCAAAAGTTTCGATATGAACTCTTTGGAACTGTCTGGTATTTTTGCATCATTGGGAAATGATATGGATCATGGCCTGGTTTCTTACATATTTCACACCACAGTCCTCCTATTGGTAACAGATTTGGCATTCCTACTACCATATACTATGTGAATGTTGGACATTCATTCTTGTGACATCTTTTTGTCTTGCATGTAGTACACCAAACGACTTCTCGTTTTTCCTTACTTTTATTCTGGTTCAGCTGGAACGTTAAGTTCTTCAAATCCTCCTTTAGTTCTTCGTTGGATGGATCTATCTATTGATATTGGTTTTATTCCAATTGTCGAGCTTCCTACAGAGCCTCTGCCTACGTCTAAAACTTTTGTTGCCACAATGGATATTTTAAGTGTGGTAGCAGTGAATTGATGAACATGTGCCTATGCTAGATATCGATCATGATATATTTCATCTTTCTCTCAAGTCTCTTGAATATTTGGTCAATCTCCCATACATATTCTCCCAGTTTTTGTCTAATTTTGATCATCTCATTCATGTACTGATATTTTGAACTTGGCTTTTGAAACTTGTTTATCAACAATTTCTTGATGTCTGCAACTATTCTAGTTGTCCCTGGTGGATTGTTTGTAGCTAAACTCATATACCAATCCAGTGTGTGATCCCTTAGTGTAATCTCTAGCTTGGACATTTTAGTATCTTCGTCTGTGATCTGGTTTTCTTCCCAAATATTCTCACAGATGAACACATGTTTTTTTGGGTCCTCCAAAGCTTCTCCTTAAAATTCTCGTAACCTAATGGTGGGATTGTGTCCTACCATTCTGAACGTTGAACTACTAACTCCGTGTGGTGTAGATACTTGACTAGTGCTTCCTTAAATAGATCCTCCAGTTGTTGTTCCTTGTGTAGATTTACTTCCTGCTGTATTTCTTCTCCCGAAATCCGGTTGTCTAAACGATGGTGCTCTCTTTGGTGTATTAGTCGCACATGGGTTTATGGGTTCCACACTGACATTAATATGGATAGGATTGTTGTCTTCTCTTCTCATTCTTGGAACTCTTATCTTCCTCTCATATGTTGCATGCAAGATTTCCTCAATCTGCTCCACAACCTGAATATCCTCTACCTCTTTCTCGTCACTTGCCAAGCCTTCCCTCGCGGCTATGTCTCTCTTCTTGGTATTCACCTTGTATTGGTAGGGTACTCCGCTACGCGTATTTACAGCTGTCACCATGATCCGCTTGATCTAGTCGTCATCCATCATGATTGGGTCCAAGGGTTCCGACTTCTTTCCCTTATCCTTTCCTCCTTCTATTTCTCCTCTTTCTGTCAGTGCTTCCCCCCTTCCCCCATGCACACAGGGAAGTTTAGTTGTCTGACTCCATTTTCATTACACCCTTGTTGTATAGAAGTATATTAATAGAAGTGTATAATGATATAATGTACCTTTCTCAAGGTCCACATAGACACTCTTGCTCCACTGCGCTGTATGACTTCGTTCTATCTACTGCAAACTCTGTTATAAATCCTACCACAATATTGTCGAGTGAAAAATCTACTATGCGGGTGAATTCGTTGTTCACCTGCTGTAACTGCTCAATATATACTGTGGTCCACTCTAACTATCGGATACGGTTCATTGCATGGTTATCCTTCAAAATTAGTATCCACTGCTGCAAGAGGTGTGGAAAATCAGAGAAAAAGACTTCATGTAAATCAGTAAACACATATTTCTCAAGATATTTGCAGGGTGCTATTCTAGGGTTTCTGTTATCTTTCTATGCAAACTCCAGCTCTTTTTTCCTTAGCCAACTTTCGATCTCTAATTTTTTGGGATTCCACGGTCTCAACATCACCTTCTAGTGGCTCATTTATTTCTTCTCCGCCTTCTGTGTATCTTGTAAAAACTGTTCAACATATCTCATCTACTCAATCCTCTACTATTCCTACCAACAACAACGAAACCATTTGTTGGTTTTTCATACTTATATCTTGTCTGGAAATTATATTGAGTGACCCAGGGTTCATGTCTGTTCGGGGTTCCAACAAAGCCTTTAAAAATATCAGCCCTCCTGGTAAACCAGAAGGCAACGCAACACACAGGGTGAACTGCACCATCTCACCCAAGATAGTCTTAATGGGTGGCTACAATACTCATGTGTTTGTAGCGTAGGATTGAGTAGGGTAATATGAGAAATGTATGTTGTGGATTCTATTGTAACTTATTAACGTATTTCAATATTATTTATGATTAAACAGGAAATATGACAACTCATTCATTTAGAATCTCAATATCTACTGAAGAAAATAAAGAAATACATGCATTAAATCACATAACATAGATGTTACCGTGGTTCACCCCCCTGGGTTGTGTCCACAAAGATCTGGCTCTTAGCTCTTTATTATAGTAGTTCTTAAACTACAACACCACATGCTCTACAACTCTTCTCAGTTGGGTTTAGATCTATTATGAGGTGGACTAGCTCACACCAGGTTTGTCAGCTTGCGATCTAATCCTCAAGATCTACCCTCAATCCTCTCTAGCTCAACAACTTACAAAATTAGGTAATTAAACAAAACATTACATAGTATCTGCTTCTTTGTATTCGTCTCTCTATATATCTATCAACTCACTCCGCTCGCTTCTTCTATGAGACCTAGGTATTTATATTTATATGTTTCTGGCTCGTCAGTCATTACAATACATTTCAAAAAACCCTAACCCTAATGTCGTTAGGTCTTCCATGCATGCACAAGTGCTACTCTTCCTTCTAGCTGTCGCTTCCCTCGTGCATGCCTTATTTTCCAAAATTGCCTTTATTTCTACTTTGAACTGCTTCCAACATATAGGATCCATCTGCAAATCCTCTTGCCCAACACTGGTTTATTGACTAGATATCACAACGCAAAATGATCTGTATACATCTTAAGTGTGATCCGAAAAGGTAGTGTCTGAATTTATATAGTGCGTATACCATGGCCAACCCCTCCCACTCTGTGATGGTATTGTTTTTCTCTATTGTTGAAAGTTTCCTGATAGCGAATGAAATGGTGTGATCAATGTTCCCTTCAACTGGATGGGATAATATTTCTCCTAGTTCCATAGATGAGGCATTTACATGTACATGGAATTCCTTAGTTCAATCTGGGAAGATCAGGATTGACATCGTTACTAGTTTGTGTTTTAGTGTATCCAATCCTTTCTGACAGTCTTCTTTCCACTAAAACTTCACTTACTTTTAAAGTAGTTTTTACATTGGTTCTATGATTTGAGCGTATCCTTTAATGAATTTCATGTAATAATCTGTGTGGCCCAATGTCGTGCACAATTGTTTTACGGATGTGGGTGGTTGTATTTCCAAAATTACTGCAATCTTTGCAAGGTCCACTATTAATCCCTATTTACATACTACATTTCCTATTAGTATACCAAACGGTGCAAAACAAATACTTTTCTTTAGATTCAATGATATATGATGTTGTATGGATTTTTCCAACATTAATCTCAACAATTCCACATGGTCTCGTAGTAGGCTGAAGACAGTCCAGTCATCCAAATATACTTCCAGGAATTTATGAACGAACTCCTTAAACACTGTGATGACTACCATGGAGAATACTGTCAGTGCATTCTTTAATCCAAATGGAACTATCGTGTATTGGAAGATTCCCCATTCTGTTGCGAATGTTGTCTTATGTCGGTCCTCCTACGCAATTATGATTTGATGGTATCCCGAAAAACCATCTATGAATGCATATGCCTCTTGTCTGCCTACATTCTCCAGTACCTCTTCTATTAATGAATTTGGGAACATGTTGTGAAATCATCATTTAGCTTTATGAAGTCGATGAGATTCTGATTCCCCCTGTTTTCTTATCCTATACTACCATGGGACTTATCCATTGAGATTCTTCGACTAGTTCAATAACTCCTTCTTTTAACATGTGATCCATTTATTCCTTGACCTTTTCTTTATATCATGGGCTCAATCGATATGGTCTCTGTATTACTGGTTTAACATTAGGATTGATTTGGATTCTCATTTCTCCTAGCTCTCCAACTATCACCTTCTTTTATGAGAAGTTGCTTGGGAATAAGTCCTAGTACTGGTGTAATAATTTGGCTATGTTTTTAATGGTTACGTCCTCCCAATAGTCTCCTATTTGCGCCAACATTGGATTTTCCTCTGTTCCAATGTTGACCTTCCTTGTATTTAATGGTTGTTCGTAGGGTTTTATTCCATATCCGGGCCTTATATCATTCACTCTCCCTCTGTTTCATGTACTTCAACATTTTGGGGATCTTTGTCTTCCTGATCCTCTTCGATCACATTATAACATTCAAGTAATTTATGGACTGCCATAGAATCATTATGTGTGTTCCATATCAATATTGCTTATGTCTGTTCTTCTTCATTGCATATTGATATTACTTTCATCTATTCTTCTTCATTGAATATTTTTTGTTTGATTTCCTAAAGTGTTGTATCTATTGAGGGTGACTTATGCTGAACGAGGATGTTTCTTTGAAACTTTGACTTTTTTCACCCCACTTTGTTGTGTCTCTGTGCACTTCCATTTCTAAATACCAATTTTTTGGTATTGTCTTGAGGGTATGAATGAACCTGTGCGTCCATTCCTCCTTGGGAACTGCATTCCACTAGTTTTCACACTGCGCAATATGCTCTGTTGGGTTTCTTCACTGGTATATTTCTACGTCATGCCTCCTTATTCATTATTAAATATTATCTGGATTAGTCTTCTACATTATTTCCAATCTTCAATGGCACCTTTGTGCGTTGCCCACCATCTTGTAGGGGTGGATTTCAACACAGTGTCCAGTGCTAGCAACCTCTTTTTCTCTGGTATATGTGCCTTAAAATTTTGTGCAAATGTTGCTATATATTTAAACTCGTCATACTTAGGTGGTTTGCAAAATTCTATTCGAATTCAACGTAATGACTTGGTCATGCATTCACATTGTCATGTTGATACTTCATGCATCCTCTATTTCTAGTTTTCTAGACCTGCTTCTGAGTTTGATGTACATGAAATATTGCTTCTCCAACTTAGTGCATCATCTATGGTAGGGTTCACATAATCATCCATCCTTCCATCCTCACAATCATGTTGTACAAGTGATCGATTTCATCGCCCCACAAGGGTTCTATGTACCGTGTTCCTTCTTTTGGGTCTAAGGGCACAATCACTTTCAGATCTCCTACTTCAAATATCATCTTGCGACTTTTCAAGTTGATAATTTATTTGTTATAAAAGGTCCATTCCATTCCCATTAATTTTGGATATGGTTGAATGTCATCCACAATATCGATAACTTCGAAGTATGATACATTACACACTCCATCTATGTTCACATGTATTCCTGTTAATCTTCCAATTGGTACTATTTTGTATTGATTTGCTAGTGTCAATTGGATGGGTGACCACACTAACTTTGGTTTTCCCATCATCACCCATGTCTTGTTAGATAGCACATTCACATCAGAACCTAAGTCTAAGATCACATTGTTGATGTGATATTCTCCAATCTGTGCACTAAACCTAAATTATCTATTGGTTCTTTTCTTTCCTAGTAGCTGGTTCACTACTTTCGTTTAAGTAGGGACTATGTTCCCTTGAGTGTAGTGATTGATCATCGAGCATAATGTATGAAATTAATTTTCATATTTGGGCAACTCTAGGAAACTTTACAAAAAATTTCCTAAGGTGCTTATCTTCTCCAATGATCCTTTAGTCATGACCTTGTCCTTAGTGGGAGGCATAGTCCCCATAGGTGATGTAGCTGATGTGGACACTATCCTGTCCCATTGTATGAGTTCTTTCCTTGATTGTTTATAGGTTTCCTTCTCTTCCCATGGGTCAAATGCTCATGTATATGCTTCTGATTTCTTTACCCATTGCTCAACCTATTTCCCTCCATTGTTCGCATCTCTCCTTGTTTTGCTTCCTCTGCATGTAACGGCTGCGATTTTGGGTCCTTCATCCCTTATATTGAAGAGGATCTTCTGAATGTTTGGGTTATGATTTTGGTTCCCCCTGGAGTGCCATTTTTCCAATAGTTGTCAACAATTCTCTATTGCATGTTCTAATTCCCGACAATAAGTACATGTTGTGCAGGGATTTTGGCAATCCTGTGCTAAGTGTCCTAGTTGGTTACAATTATAGCATACTATGGGGTGTCTTCATCCTCTCCCAAATTTTGTTTGACCTCTCCCCCTATGAATCCTCCTCCGTTTCCTTGATTAAATCCTCTTGGGGTATTGTATTTCCCTCCTCCTTTTGTGGAAACATTCTCCTCCTGAATTTTGTACATGTCTATCTTGCGCTCCATCATTATATAAAATGCATGATAGTATTTTTCTTCATTCCTTATTTATTTTTGAAAGTTACATAATAAGCTTCTTAGGGTGTGCTAATAGTTTTGTAATAATTGGCACTCATGCGGGTTATGTCCCCACTTCTTTCATATCTCGCAGTATCGTCCTCCTAGTAGTGGGTTTCGCGGTCCAGCAACTAAGTACTTCACAAAGGTTGGGCACTGATATTTGTGGTGACCTTCAGTCTTGCATTTGGTGCACCATATATGTTCCTATTTCTATTTACCCTTTGTAATTTTTGTCAGCTAAATTGTTAATGAAACTAATTGGTTTTGTATCTGTGCGATTTCGATGTTGTCTCTGACTAGAGATGCTTCTAGTTTCATAGATATTTCCAATGCTTCCGACTGTGCCATAACCGTTTGTTGTATTAATAGACAACATATGTGAGGTAACAAGCCTGCAATGAACCACTCTCTGTGTTGTTGATTGAGTATTTGAAATTTTAACCTCCCCATCACATCTTTGAGCCTATGATCAAACTCCCATATAGAATTAGTTTGTACTTATTTGATCTCCTTGAGCTCAGTAATGTATTGTGACTCAGAATTTGGTTTCTTAAATTCCTTTAGTAATGCTTTTGTAATCTCTATTAAGGTTCTTTTATGACCCGTTATTTTGCTACTTTGGAGCTTTATGTACCAGACTAGTGCACGTCCTCTAAAAGTTGTCGTCAACTATGCAATCTTTGCGACAACATCGTGAAAATTCTTTGGAGTCAAGATGGTATCCCAAATGAAAAAATGTTGTTATGGATCCTCATATCCAATTCATTTGAACTTTGATAATCTGAGTGTATTATCTACTCCTACCATATTGTTGTGTGTCGGAACCTTCCTGGTGATACTGGTTGAGTCTGACTACCTGTACTACTACCATTTCTCTGGCTACTGCTGCTTTGAATTCCTTTAATGACTATAAACACTCTGGAAATATCTTCGAACTTTGTCTCAGATTCAGGTGACACACAAAAGGTTGTTGTTTCAAACTATGACTCAACTCAGACATGACTTACTCGTTCCTCTATCACTGGAGTAAACAATATATCTTTCTCTTCTCCCTTTGTCTACTGTACTTCTATGATATGTATGTCTACATGATTTTCCAGGTACTCACTGCACTACTCTCTCTTCAACCACAGTTCTCAACTTCTTGTACATTCTCCCACTATGAAAGACTCCAAATTCATCTTCTCCTTCTAACATCCCTTCTTATTTCTCTTGTATTCTTAGTCTGCCTTTCCTATGTCCATTTTCCTATCCTCAAATCAACTCCTGGTCAACAAACCCTAGTCCCTCTGTATGTGTGAAACTCCTTAGCTATCTGAATCCATTTCCATAACTTCTTTGTCACATAACAACATCTTGATCCTGACAGATAACGATTTCAAGAGTCTTCCTCGCAGAACTTTAAAGAAGTCTCTATTTGCAATACTGTAAACCTAAGTATAGTCTATGGAAAATTCTGTTGCGTACCCTCCCAAGATACTACCCAGTCAAAATTCCACTGCATTGAACGTCCTATTTTATACTACTTCCACTCATTTCGCTCGTTCATGAGTCCATTTATTTGGTGTTGTTGGTCGATGTTTGCTAGTCTTTTCCACAAATATTTCTAGCCATTTTGCTAAATATTAGGAAATTCGTTGAAAAATACCTCATGTAATTCCGTATACACATAGATTTGCAACCATTTCTTGTTCTTTAAGTGCATATTTCTATTCTCCTTTTGATTAAATTCTCGTTCTTTTTATTCCAACTATTCAGTTATCTCTTTCCTCGTTGGCCTCCAAAAAATTCCCTCACTTCTAGCTTCCTAGTCTTGACACCATAACCATTTGTTGGCATGTGCACGTGGATAGGTTCAAGACCCTAGGTTCAAAGTAATTTTTCCAAAAACGCCCTATGGATACCGGCCCTTTCGACATCACCTATGAGTAGGAGAAGTTTCACCCAAGGTATCTTTATGGGGACTACAAGAACCAAGATTCTGCAACGATGAGGGAAATAAGGGAGGTGCATTCTGTCATACCTACAAGACTCTTTCACGCACTAGATCCTAGTTAATCTATCCTTGTTACTTAATTCTTTATGCATATCAGTGTATATTCTCACCATTTAATAATTAAACCTACAATTAATGTTACTGCGCATAAATATTTCAATAATATGAGTAAAGATAAGAATCCATCCATTGTAAAAGAAGGAATCAACATCATACATACATGAATCAACATATTAAAAACATGAATAACCATTCCAAAAAATAATTTGACACACAGTTATCGTGGTTCTTCCCCTCCTGGGATACGTCCACACATATTGATTCTTTATTATATTTAAGGCATTCAACTTGCACTCTACGCTACAATAGGTGTTCAATATACATCACTCTGCTTGCATTCATGGATGATTTAAACAAAAAATCATACAATCACAACAATTCCTCATAACTCTTTTGGTTCTTTGGATTTGCCTCTTCTCTCTGTTGTCACTGTTGTTGCTTCAAACTCTTTCACTTTCATACTCTCTTTTAACAATTTTTAACTTTATTCCCCTTTTCCTCAGGTTTTCTTGACAACTCATAATCCGTTGGATCCCACTCATGCTCTGTTGGTGATAACTCATTCTGAGATGGATACAACTCATGCTCGACTGTTTTTCCTGTATTTTACGAGACCTTGTTCCTTCCTGTCCCCCATCTTATTCTCTTTCTTCTCTCTTCTTTCTTGATATTCATGATCTTCTTGATCCTGCGCCTTTTCTTTGTGGATCGTTTCTTATCACTGTTCTCTATCAAACATGCCTACCCGATAACAAGAGATGATGCCATCATCCTCCATTAAACCAATGCATTTGATGGGGCAATTTGGTTTTATGTTGAGAGACAAATCCCCAACCACTTTTGAACAAGCTAAAGAACGAGCAAGTAATATAGAAGAAAACATGTTATCCTCTAAAGTATAACCTTTTAATTCCCCATGAGCTTCCACATTTATGACCAAAGGAAATACTAGGGTAGTTAACATTTCTAACTCAACCCCTGATCATATGTATTTTTTAATGGACGCTATGAAAAAAATGGAAGCTAATTTTGTAACAATCCAATAGAAAAATACAACATTTCAACAACAAAATGTAGCGCTATGAAATAGGTTTTTCCATTTGCAAAGAAAAACTCAATACAATAGGTTTCAACCTAGAGGAAATAATGGTTGGGATAGGCCTAAATATCATCAATATCACCAAAATTAGAGAATTCCAACCCCTTTGAATAATAATAATAATGTGGTGGATCAATAAAGGTTTCCATGGTGTAACCCTTGTGAACAAGCACATGATCAAGACACTTTCTTAGTCACAAAAGAATATTTTTAATAATAAAGTGAAGCAAACAAGGAAGGACAAAGTGGGATTGAAATCAATAAATGTGTGGGTGAATTGCCACATATGATCAACAATGTTTACAATCTATCTAGTGAGAAAATGAAAGGGATGAAGGAGATAAGTATTGATTATGCTACCATTGGTAGAGCCTTAGTACCCAAACCATCCCAAGAGGAAATAAGGAGGTTAATATGAGATATAGATTGGAGTACATACCAACATAGGGGTAAACAAGTTCAAAAACAACCCTAAAGTGCTGCAATGCAAATACCTCAAGAGGAACCCAAGGAAAATAAACCAACTCAACTATGAAGGGGCTCTAATGAAAGTTCAACATGGGACCCAAGAGAACCCATGAATGAATTTGTTTATACCTTAGATGATGACATGGGTAGTTATGCAGTCCTTTCCCACTTCTTATCCCCTTAAAACAATAAAGAAGAAACAAAGGGATTTGAAGATGAAACTTAGACAATGTACTTTGATGAAGACCCAAGACATATAAAGAATTCAAGATTTTGTTTCTCCTCGACATGAAGATGATGATTTTGTGAGTTTCACCCCTTTCCAAGATTTTGAATTTTGTGATGCATCCTTCGATGATTTTGAAAGGGAAGAGTCTGTAGAAGGACCCATGGGTTTTTCCTCATTTGATGAAGAATGTGATGACCATAATATTGGAAATATTAATTATATTTTCTAAATTGAATGACATACATGGGATAAAAGATATTTTCATTTTGATGGGGATCCTATTTATGATACCGATAATGAATCTAGAATCGAGATTGAAAATTTTGGGTCCTAAGAATAGATGAACATAGTAAAGGGAAATTTTGTGGGTGACTCTAATGCTTTGAAACTTGAGGATAATGAAGTGGAATAGTTGTAAAAGAATTACTTGATCCTTTGGATTTTTCAAGGATTTTGGGGTATCCAAATAATTGGAGAGAATACACACCAAAGTTCCATGGGTTTAATGACTCACCTATATTTCATATTACATCCTTCATTAATATTGTTTCAAATCTCAATATTATTCACGAGGATGCCAAAATCAAGATGTTTACAATGCCATTGGATTTTCTCAAGGATGAGATATTTTATTGGCACGAAAAACTTGGTAGAAGAAAAATCTCATCACTTTGAGACTTATTCAAATTGTTTCTCAAGAATTGGTACCCTCTCTATGAAAGGAGAAAGAGTGAGGGGATTTCCACAGATCTAGGACAATAGGTTGGATCATGGATGCATGCATTTTTTTCATATCTGATTGGTATTCTCATGCTTTGTCTTGGTATTTGATTGAGCGAAAAAAAGAAGGTAAACAACCTTATCACACATTTCTATTAGAGCCACCTTTAAAATCTCTCTTGCCTGATGATTTAAAGAGTCATGATGATTGGCTACCCCATGCTTGTATCAAAGGAGATGATTACATTAGCCTCATCAATCATGGATATAAGAAGCTTGTAGTAACATGTTCTAGCCTTGGCATGGTTTTGGTATTATTTTTCATAACAAGGAGCTTACTTTATATTTGTGTCAAGTTCTCATAAGAAACCTAGCCTATTTTTTCTTAATGAGGGATGTGTCCTTATTTTGGCTTGTAACCAAATACAAGGGAAATATTCATGGTGTTCATGATCTCATCAAGTTGTTTCACTATCTTTATAATTTTACCTAACATCCTTAATTTTAGGTTATCCTTGTAAGATTAGGAAAGAATAAGCTCATTTGAGAAATAATCTAGAATATTTGTGTTTTCGTTTCATGCATTGTTTTTATTTCCTAAGAGTTATGGTTTTATTTACTTTTCATGCATTTTTCTTAGAGTAGTTGTGTGATTTCTTTACGTTGACTTAGAATCATTTTGATTTCCTGCAAAGTTTTGGTTTTATATCATGGTTGGCTAGGGAGATCATATCACCTTTTTTTTATGTGGTTGATATTAGTGGGAAAGTGTTAGACATGTGTATATATCACAGGTTTGAATGAGATTTTCAAGTTTTCATACACTCAAGAGTGCATGTCCCCAAGTTGGAGCCATATTGTAGGAGGAGATTGTGATCACACATGGGAAACTAGTACCAGAGACACCCTTCTAGTGGTGCGGTGTTCTAGTTCTGATGAACATCCTTGATGAATTAATTCATATCTTAGATTGATGTAATATTTCAACCTACCTTTTTACAAGATGGTCTCACCTCATAGTGGGTTTGATTAGTTGAGTCCATATGACTCATTCATGGTATATCAACCCCTCTATCATACACCTCAATTGGTCCATGAAAATGCATATAATAGACTATTATTTCATTCAAATGGTCATGGTACTTTGGTTAGTTGTTTCATTTCAATTGCTCTACTATGGTTTCATGTATGAGTTTCTTGCTTAGACATGGCGAAATGGTTTATTATACAGTTGTAACTGTCCTAAACATTGGGTGTGATATAATAACACATTATAACAATTGAAATTTTATTACTTGCCTCATTCTACCATGGGGGGCATGATTTTCCTTTAGAAAAGTGTCTTCTTCTCTTGAGTCAATTTTTAATACTAGTGTGTTAGAAAAACAGGATCACGAAACAATAAAATAAAACAAATGCATAAATAAAAAATTGAAGATACACAATACAATAGAGACACAGATATATAAGGTTCACATAGTGTGGGCTATGTCCACTAGAGAAATTTCTTGGTCGTTCCTTTTTATTATCCACCAAAATGCAGGGATACAACCTACAACACACCCAATGTAACTTCCTCTTATTTGTCTCACAATAT